>PVHP010027774.1:0-23710 GCA_004024765.1 Zapus hudsonius
GAGAGAGAGAGAGAGAGAGAGAGAGAGAGAGAGAGAGAACAAACACCAGGGCCACCAACTTGTGGGTCTGGCTTATGTGGGTACTGGAGAATTGAACCAGGGGCCTCAGGCACTGGAGCCAAGTGCCTTAACTGCTGAGCCATCTCTCCAGCCCCTTGTTTTAAAAAAATTATTTATTTGCAAGCAGAGAGACAAAGAGGGAGGTGGAATATGCGCCACTGGGGATCTGGTTTTACGTGGGTACTGGGAAATGAACCCAAGTGTTAGCTGCAACTTTTCTTTCAGAAATATTATGTAGTTGTTTCTGGGGCCTTCTCCACATGTCCAAAGTGAGTGTGAGCTGCAAGGTCTCTGGAGAGATGTGAAGAATGAAACCTGCAGAAAGAACTACCTGGCTAATAGCATAACCCAAACTCGCATACCCACAATGACATCGTTCAAAGTCACCTAGAAATTGCAAGCCTGTCCTCACTCCATCCCAGTCACTGTAAGGCCGTAAAGGGGACAATGCCTTTCTTTGCTTCCTCCTCGCTCTAGAAGCAAGGACGCTGTTTCTGCACTCTTCCATGCTTCTCCATATACTGGGATTTATGGATGAACTTAATTGAAATGTGGCTATTCTCGAACAGAAAAATGGGATGAAGTCTTGCTCCTGGACTGTTTCATTTGTAATATAAACCTGTAGAAGGAGCCTGGTATGTGCCTCGCCTTTGGTCACAGCTAATTGGGAGGCTGGGCAGGAGGATCCTTGAGCTCAGGAATTTGAGACCAGCCTGGGCTATATAGTGAAATTCCACCTCAGGAGAATAAACAAGCCAGGCGTGGTGGTGCACTCCTTTAATCCCAGCACTCAGGAGGCAGAGGTAGGAGGACTGCCGTGAGTTCAAGGCCAGCCTGAGACTACATGAATTCCAGGCCAGCCTGGGCTAGAGTGAGACCCTACCTCGAGAACAAACAAAAACAGAACCCCAAAAGACCCTAACACAAAACCAAAGTCATCAACAAAGTTACAAAAAGTAGGGCCCCAGTGACTTGAGATGGACTGGTCACAAAATAGTGAAGAATGAACTTGTCTATATGTTCACCCCATTTCTTGCTTTGGGCTAAAGTTCCCCCCTAGGAGTTTTGCTTAGATGTGTGAAAAATGCAGAATAAGCAGCATCCAACTGGGCAGCATCTTGACCTGTAGATCAGAAACAGATGGTCTCTCTGCCTTGGTACTGTATCACCACTCAAGGCTGGACAATATTCCTCTGGATCTGAGGGAGAAGGAAGGACTGTGGTCTATTTTTAGCAGGAGGAGGTCACTCACTCCCAGCTTAGAATCTGGGTTGCAGTGAGGGAGAATCTCTTGCGCTAGGTGAAAGGCCCTGTAGCTGGCAGTCTCCTCTGCTGACACACCTTCCTCCTCAGCTGCACCTGAGCTCTGCTGACACACCTCTCCTCCTTGGTTGCAGTTGAGCTCTGCTAACACACCTTCCTCCTCGGTTGCACCTGAGCTCTGCTGACACACCTTCCTCCTCGATTGCACCTGAGCCCATTTGCTTACTGTGTCAAGTGCCATGATAAGGATATTATCTACAATGACCACTGAACTATCACAGCATTCTACAATTCCCTGTTACTACTACTACTACAGTTGAATGTCCCATATGTGAAATGTTGGGATCAGAAGTGCTCTGGATTCTGAGAAGTATTTGTTTATACATAATGAGATATCTTAGGGATGAGAATCATGTTGGAACACATTTATTTGTTTCATATTTAGCTTACTTACATATCTTTTTAAAAAAATATTTTATTTATTCATTTCAAGCAGAGAGAGAGAGAGAGAGAGAGAGAGAGAGAGAGAGAACACCAGGGCCACCACCTTGTGGGTCTGGCTTATGTGGGTCCTGGGGAATTGAACCCAGGGGCCTTAGGCACTGGATGTGCCTTAACCACTGAGCCATCTCTCCAGCCCTTTTTTTAAAAAAAATATTTTATTTATTCACTTACATATCTTAAGGACAAATTTATGCAATACTTTAAAAAATTCTGCCAGGTGTGGTGGCACATGCCATCAACCCCAGCACTCAGGAGGCAGAGGTAGGAGTTCTAGGACAGCCTTGGCTAGTGTGTGACCCTAGAAATGTCCCAAAGCTCAAATGTCAGAGCCATGACTAAGCCCTCAGTCAGTACCCCAGAGCTAACATTCCTTCCACTTCTCCATTCAGGGTGGAACTTTGCAGCCAGAAGGTGATGCTAGGGATGGAACCCAGGACCTCACGCATGACAAGCAAGCACTCTACAACTGACCTACACCTCAGCTAAAGATGTACGTTAAGTGTGTGTGCACATGCATGCTAGGGCCTTTTACCTGCAGATAAACACCAGATGCTTGTGTCACTTCTTTTTTTTTATTTTTATTTTTTTTTGTGGGTTTTTTTTTTGTGTGTGTTTCACTTCTTTTGTCCAACATATGTGAGTGGCTTAGGAATTGAACCTGGGCCAGCAGGGTTTTTAACTGATAAGCCATCTTTCCAGCCCCAAAGATGGATGTTTTAATTGTTCTTTATATGTGAAACATTCTTCACTTAGGGTAATATATATGTATATATATATATACACATATATATATATATAAAAATTTTTTGGTATTTTCAGGGCAGAGTCTAGCCCAGGCTGACCTGGAACCCACTCTGTAGTCTCATGTTGGCTTCGAACTCACAGTGATCTTTCTACTGCTGCCTCCCAAATGCTAGGATTAAAGTGTGCACCACCATGTCTGGCTAATTATATATTTAAAAAAATACTTATTAAGCCGGGCGTGGTGGTGTACGCCTTTAATCCCAGCACTCGGGAGGCAGAGGTGGAGGATTGCTGTGAGTTCACCTTGAGACTACATAGTGAATTCCAGGTCAGCCTGGGCTAGAGCAAGACCCTACCTCAAAAAAACAAAACAAAATATATATATATATAGAGAGAGAGATGAGAAAGACAGAGCGGAAAAAAAAAAGTGCACCAGAGCCTTCTGTGGCTGCAGCAAATGAACTTCAGATGGGTACTGGAGAATCAAACCCAGGCTGTAAAGCTTTATAAGCAGGTGCCTTTAACCACTGACCATCTCTTCGGTTCTGTTTTTTAGAGACAGGGTCTCACTATATAGCCCAGGCTAGCCTTCAACTTGAAATCATCCTGCTTCAGTTTCCTGAGTGCTAGAATTACAAACATGTACCACTGTGATCAATGGGGTTCTATTTGTATGTGAGGGCACTGAAGTAGGAGGTCACTGGGTCCAAAGAGAAGCTTGGTTGCTTTAGAGATATTTGATTACTCCGAGTTGTGAACTTCCGAGTTAAACAGTACATGAGAGGCCAATGAGGACAAATCTCAAGAGGAATAAATCAACACTGTACCAGGAAAAACCACCCAGATGCTCACATGGATGCCACAGGCTAGAATATCGGAAGCAAGGAGGTGCCTGTAACTGCTGACCCATCTCCCCAACCCTAAGTTCATTTTTTAAATGTCAGCTTGTCTTTCCTGTTATTATAGCACCGACAAGGTGGACATCCTAGTATGTTACTATACTTCAGGAAGGCAAAGATGTTTTTTCAGGTGTGTACCCCCATTTGGCTGTGTTCTCTTAAATCTGATGAGAGCTGCATCGAGCTACGATTCTTCTTTCCCTACCTGGTGCCCACTTTAAATGAAGTGAGATCTCAGTAAAGGTCAAGCAGTGGGGCTCAGCTTAGTGTCCATGCCTCCCACGCCAGGAAGTCTAGACAGTTCAATATGAAAGACCCACCAAGATCTCTGCAGTTGAGGCAGGGAAGAAAGGCTAGATAAACAAGGTGGGCCGAGGGCCCCCTTGCTCTTCTGCTCTGGGTCTGAACTTCCCACGGGCTCTCACTTCTCTTACAGCCCCTCTTCTCTTGCTCACAGGATGGCTCACAGGTGTTCTTCTAGCCACCTCTACTCTTGGTGCCTAGGAGAGCATGACAACAGGCACCTTGAATAAATGTTTTTTTTTTTTTTTTAAAAAAATATATATATATTTTGGTTTTTCAAGGTAGGGTCTCGCTCTAGCCCAGGCTGACCTGGAATTCACTCTGTAGTCTCAGGGTAGCCTTGAACTCACGGCGATCCTCCTACCTCTGCCTCCCAAGTGCTGGGATTAAAGGCGTGCGCCACCACGCCCGGCTGTTTTTTAAAAAATATTTTATTCAGGGCTGAAGAGATGGATTATCAGTTAAGCCATTTGCCTGCAAAGCAGAAGGACCTGAGTTTGATTCCCCAGTACCCACATAGAGCCAGATGCACAAAGTTAGACATGTGTCTGGAGTTTGTCTGCAGTGGCTAGAGGCCCTGGTGTGCCCATTCTCTCTCTTGAATCAATAAATAAAATATTTCTCAAATAAATAAAATATTTTATTCATTTGCAAGGGGGGGGAGAGAAAGACACACACACAGAATACACATGCCAGGGTCTTCTGCCACTGTAAACAATCTCTGGATACATGGGCCACTTTGTGCATCTGGTGTTATGTAGGTACTGGGGATTTGAACCCAGGCAGTTAGGCTTTGTAAGCAAGCTCCTTTAATCACTGGGCTATCTCTCCAGCTCTGAATAAATGTTTTTGATACAAGATCAAAGTTCAAGTTTTATTCCTGTGACTAAGTTTAAAGAGTACTCCAACATCATTTTAGCAATCTAGACTGTTTCCTCATTTATTTTCATTTTTTTATTAAAATATTTTATTTATTCATTTTCAAGCAGAGAGAGAGAGAGAGAGAGAGAGAGAGAGAGAGAGAGAGAGAGAGAGAGAGAGAGAGAGAGAGAGAGAGAGAGAGAGAGAGAGAGGGAGGGAGGGATATGAATGCTGCCACTTTGTGCATCTGGATTTATGTGGGTATTGGGGAATGGAACCCAGGTCCTTGGGCTTTGCAGGCACGCACCTTAACTGCTGAGCCATTTCTCAAGCCCTGAAATAAGTGTTTTTG
The DNA here is from genome assembly GCA_004024765.1 of Zapus hudsonius. Classification (NCBI taxonomy): domain Eukaryota; kingdom Metazoa; phylum Chordata; class Mammalia; order Rodentia; family Dipodidae; genus Zapus; species Zapus hudsonius. Next base: position 4,987 of record PVHP010027774.1, read on the forward strand.
TTCATGGTGAAGACAGCTTAGCTTCAGGGAGCAGCTTGCACTTAAGAAGAAAGGCCAACAGTGAGATGAGGAGGAGCAGGAGAAGGGCAGAGTGCCAACAGCTACCCTGATGGGCTTTTCCTAATTATTTACTTAATTAGTTGCTTTTTGTGGTGCTAGAGTTGGAACCCAGGGCCATGTATCTACAAGGCAAGGCCTCTGTCACCAGCCCACATCCCAGCCAGTATGCTTATGGTACTCCCGGTTGGTGTTCAAAGCCGGCTCTATAGCAGTGCACATGTGGCCAGATACACAGCCCAGGTGGGTTTGGGCATCTGATTCATGAAAGTGATGTTTCACATCTTAGATCAGATGACAGGCTCTTTGAAATAGGTTCTAATGCATCATCACATTTTCCTTCCGAGGTCCCTAGGGTCTCACTCTAGCCCAGGGTTGAGATGGAATTCATTATATAGCCTCAGGGTGCCCTCAAGTTGATGGCAATCCTACCTCTGCCTTCCCGAATGTTAGGATTAAAGGCATGTGCCACCATGCCTGGCCCATTTTCCTTTTAAAGACATAATCTCATATACAGCACTCCCTTGAGCTGGCTGTCTGTTATTTTTGGAAAAGAACTGAAGTTGCCTCCTAGCAATGCCCACAACCAGCACCTGAAACACTTCCATTTCAATCTGAGATTACTAAGACTGGCCTGGAAAAGATTTGATTGTCTAAGGATAGAGAGGCTCAAGCAGAGAAGAACTCAGGTTGATGAACCCGGGCTGGGGAGGACCTTGTCTGTGAATGGCACTGTAGAATGAGGAGCTGGGTACGACAGTTCTGCACTTGCCCAGGCACCCATTCATGCACTCATTCCCAAAATGAAACCAGATATCTACTGAGAAAGGGTCACGAGGTAACCCAGGTTTTGGGGGTGAGCTGGGGGAATAGGAGTTATAGATCAAGCTGGCACAGACCCAGATAGGACCCAGGACCACAAGTAACCCTACCCAGGTTAGGTGTTGAAAATTTAGCTTAACATAGACCCTATCTAGGAGTGTTTGTGCCTTTGTTACTGCAGTGAAGAGACCTCAGGGTGTCATGAAATTAGGTGACTTCACATCTTATCCATGCAGGCTGAAAGAGAAAGCAAGGCCATATTTAGTCAAGCACTTGTCCATATAGAACAGTCATCCAGAAGAGCTGCTGCGCAGCAGGTCACTGCAGACACCACTCCTCTGTGCAGACCAGGAGTCCTGAACTGACCCATCTCTGCACTTCTCTGATGTCAAGGAATGCGCCCCAATGAGCCATCCTGAATAAGCGCACAGGGTGCCCAGACACGGCAGGAAGTCCAGCAGTCAGCCAACAGAACCAATGATAATCCATTCTTCCAGTCCAACTATTCTCCCATTCTTTAAAATCTCTATGAATGAAAATCATATTTGATATTTCTAAAGGCTTTCAAACATCGTTTGACTCATTTTAGCTTCCTTGTTCTTTCAAACAGCTGAATAGGGGAGCAGGTAGCATCCCCCCACCTTTTAGAATTGTATAGGTGGGAAATAAAGTGACAGGAAGGTTAGGCTGAAAATAGCACGGATAATGGGTGGCAGGACAAAAGCTCAGTGAATACCTTCTGTCTCCAAAATGCTTGTTCCCCTTAGATGAGCTCAGCGCTCTCTGTGAGGCTGTGGTCACCACAGGGAATGAGCACACTGTGGGAGTGCAAGGACAATCCAGGGGTTCTGTTCTAGTTTCTAGCCCTACCTTTTGAAGCATACTGCCCAAATCCTCTAGCACACACAGTATGACATGTAGGAATCCACATATGAAGAAGCACACACACACTGGGAAATATGTTCATAGTTACCATGGGAGTAGGTAGTAAAAGTTGAAAACTCCTCTCAATGAAATGTCATTTTGTGTTTACTTTTTTTTTTTCTTTTTGAGGTAGGGTTTTGCTATAGCCCAAGCTGACCTGGAATTCATTATGTAGTTTCAGGGTGGTCTTGAACTGACGGCTATCTTCCTACCTCTGCCTCCCTAGTGCTGGGATTAAAGAAGTGTCCACCATACCCAGCTTGCAGACACTTTTTGGGTATCACAACTTAGATAGGGGGATGCTACTGGCCTCAAATGGGGTGAGGCAAGGATCTCACCAAATACTCTACAAGGCACAGAATAGACCATCATGACCAAGAATTGTCCAGCTCAAAATGTCCAGCACTGAGCTTGAGACACTCTGGCTTAGATCTTCTACTCTCTAGGAAAAGGGCCACCAAGCCATCCATTTCTATGTGCGGCCAGGGAAAACAGCAGTGAATCTGGGAATCCTCACCTGTGGTGCTCACCTGAGACATCCAACCAATGGAAAGCTAAGATACGAAGGACTGGCTGAGCCTCATCATGCTGAGCACACAGCCCCTGGGAGAAGCAAACGGAGACCCTCAGAGGCCAAGGCATGGACTGCTTCCAATGCTCCTCACCAAGCACGTGCCACAAGCAGCCACAAAAGACGTCAGAAACACTCACCACCTGTGGTACCCCTCCCTACAAAAGGTGCCAGTCACTTGCCCCTACCTTGTTCCCAGTTCTGTCTTGTGTGGGAGGCCAAAGGAGGAATTACAGGGACTTAAAGATGGATCTGCTCAACGTCTCTCCTTCATCTGCTTTTTCCCAGGGTGTGACAAGTCTGCTGACACAAGAACTGCTTCACAACACTGCAGCAGGCCCTCTCATTAAACCCAAGGAAAGAGACTTGTGGACATGCATGGAAAAACACACTATTCTCTTTGTATTCTCAGTTCTTTTTACCACCTGAGGCTCCCTATTATGAAGTGTCTTCCTGGAGTCTGTGCAAAGCCATGTCTGTACACGCCCAGGAGACTTCCTGCATTCTCTGCTGGGCCAAATTTCATCCAACAGGGCAAAGCCAAGCTGCTTATTTGGGTCAACACAGGCATGCAGCCCAATGCGTAACAACTGGCACTAAGACACAATGGCTCACGCCTGCAGAGGATTTCCAGGGGCTTTAGAGGCATGGCTCAATGGTAGAATGTGTTCTTAGTATACATCAGACCCTGGGCCCATTGTACAGCACTACAATAAATAAATAGGAAAGAATTGCCAGTATAAAAAGTTATGAAACCATCAGTCTCTTTCCACATACAAATACCACACAGGGTCTGTGAATGGCAGTTATAAAAGCAGAGAATGAAAATGTCAGCTCAAAGCTCAATCTTCACTGGAGCCTTTTGAAAAAAGCAACTGAAGCCGGGCGTGGTGGCGCACGCCTTTAATCCCAGCACTCGGGAGGCAGAGGTAGGAGGATTGCCATGAGTTCGAGGCCAACCTGAGACTACAGAGTGAATTCCAGGTCAGCCTGGACTAGCGCAAGACCCTACCTTGAAAAACAAAAACAAAACAAAACAAAAAAAAAAAAAAGCAACTGGAGCTGGAGAGATGGCTCAGCAGTTGACAAAAAGCAATGGGGCAGGGCTGGCAGTGTGGCTCAGCACTAGGGGATGCAAGAAAGAAAAGAAGGGAAAAAAAGCCGGGCGTGGTGGTGCACGCCTTTAATCCCAGCATTTGGGAGGCAGAGGTAGGAGGATTGCCATGAGTTCAAGGCCACCCTGAGACTACATAGTGAATTCCAGGTCAGCCTGGGCTAGAGTGAGACCCTACCTCGAAAAACAAAAACAAAAAGAAAGAAAAAAAGAAAAGGAGGAAAAAGAAAAAAGTACAATAAAATGAGATGGCAAAATTATAAGCTTGTTGGTAGGGTAGAGGACTGTTTCAGGTTTCCCTTAATCAGGCCTTGGGCTTGATTATTTGACATGACCCAAGAAGGCTGACACGGAGAAAACCAGATACATCATTTCGTACTAGACAGAGTTAAATTTACAGGACTCTAATTCTTTCCCTTCATCGATTTCTTTTGATATCCCTCCTTACGTATCAAGCTCTTTCATCTCCCGAGTTCCAAAGGCAAGTCCCCAACTCTGGGGATCACTGCCAGAGAAAGTGGGACACATGCACATCCCAGACTAATAAACACATCCTTACTGGTTTACACAGAGGAGCCACATGTACCTCCCTAAACTTCACTATGGCAGTGAGGTGGCAGAAAAGAACGAAGAGAAGCCGAGTGGCTCAGTGAGGACACAGGCTCATCCTAACAGCATTGACTGCTTCACTCCCAACACTTGCGTGTCTGTTTCTGCCTCATCAGTGCAGTCTCTTAGAGTACATGTGGGAATTACTGAGTATACATAAAACATCCAGACAGTGCCTGGTATACAGCAAGTGCTATCTGTGGATATTATTATGGTTGCTGTTGTTATCACTACAAGCCTTTATACTTTTTAAAAGATAAGTTTCATTCAGTAGCCCAAGATGGCCTCAAATCCTGGCAATCTTCTCACCTCAGCACCCCAAATACTGAGATTATAGGTATGCATCTCTCTACACCTGGCTAGTGATTATTATTTTGAGATACTGGGGATTCTGCCTAAGGCCTCACACACTAGACAAGCCCTGCCCTACTCCGCTCTATCTCCAGCTCCCTTACTGTTTTCAGGAGCTAGTGTGATAAGCACTATGGTAGACTAACCAGCCCCGTCATGAGGGGAGACAATAGGGGTTAGTGCATCTCCAGCTTTCTGCTGCGCTTCTGAGGACAATCTTACAAGAGGCTGCAAATTCAGCCAGCCCCATTGACAGGGGCTCAGAACCCCGAGGGTTCCTACAGATCTGGCACTGAAGCAAGCCAGAAGACGCTGGTCCATCCATCAGTCCCCTTACCCGGCAAAGTGCAGCTGCTTCTGTAAAATTCCAAGCCTCTGCTAGGACTACCCCGAGCCACCTTCTTCCCTCCCAGTGTCACAGGCCTGCCTGCGCTAACTCCCCCAGAAAGGTGACCTCAGAGGAGGGAGACAGCTCAGGCTAAGTCATTCTCATCAGGCTCAAGAGAACACTGACTTTTTGTTTGTTTTTATTGAGAAGTATAAACTCTATCTTGTATTGGTACCCCATTTCCTTCCTCTCTGCCTCTTTTCCACTGATGGCCCTCAATGGGATTGCTGGAATGCTCCATGGGATGGAGGGCTGAGTTGTGCAAGCAGCAGATAGGCTCTTTTTGGGTGGGGAGTGGGAATGTCTCTTGATATTCCCCCCACTGTGACTCTGACAATCTTTCCACCTCCTCTTCCTCAAAGTTCCCTGAGCCATGGTGAATATTGACTTTTTAAACAGAGCCTGCTGACTTGGTCTAGAGGTAGAGTAATGAAGGAGAAAAACTATATACCTAGTTTCTGTCCAACCTGTCTTTCTAGATTCTGACAAAATTCTAGAAAAGAGAGAAATGAGAATAATGTTTTGAGTGATTGCCAGCTACTCCTTAGTTTTAGGATTGGCTTAGTGTGTGAAACCAAGATGGCTGTGCTTCTGACAAGCTCTTTCCTCCAAAGTTCCAGTTAGTACTCTTACAACCCTTACTTTTTGTTTCTTTAAATATATATTTTTGTGTGTGTGTGTGTGAGAGAGAGGGGGGGGCAGGCGCAGTATGGGCATGCCACGGTCTCTTGCCACTGCAAATGAATTCTAGGTGCATGTGCCTCTTTGTGCATCTGGCTTTATGTGGGTACTGGGGAATTGAACCCAGGCTGTCAGGCTTTGCAAGCAAGTGTCTTTAACCACTGAGCCATCTCTCTAGCCCCATAACCCTTACTTTTAAATTTAGAATCTGAGAAGGCACTAAATGTCAAGAGGAGTCCTTGCTCTAAGAATAATTTTCTCTGAGTATTTCTTCAACACTGGAAGAACATGAAAACATACTTCTTTAGATGTTTGTCTATAGAACAACTCTGGTCTTACCATGTGTGTGTGAGGAAAACAAAGGCCCACTAAAGTTCTGCATTCCTCTGGTGCCCTTAGTTTCTTACCAGGTGACCCTGGTCTTTTGTAATTCTTCTTATATTCAAGGAACATTCGCTAGAGGAATGCTAACGTGGGACAGTTAAGACCAGGAGATAGCCAACCTCAGAATCTCAGGCAGATGCGTGGCACCAAGTACAAGGGTCTTGAGTTGATGACAGAGACACCTTAATGTAAAGTAACTTCTAAGGACCAAAAAAACAGGTGAGGGCTCAAAAGGAATCTGGCTCTACTTCCTATGCCATAATTGTGATAAAGTGGGAATAATTCTGGTATGTTATGGACTCACAGAATAAGGAAGTTATTCACTTAATAGTTATCTGTGGGCCGGCTTAACACAATTGATGTACAATTACAATCAACTGAGTACAGAAAAAATAAAAGTAAAGTTAAGCCAGGTGTCGTGGCACACATCTTTAATCCCAGCACTCAGGAGAGGTAGGAGGATTACCATGAGTTCAAGGCCACCCTGAGACTACATAGTGAATTCCAGGTCAGCCTAGGCTGACCCTACCTCGAAAAACTAAAAAAAAAAAAAAAAAAAGTTAAAAGAAAAGGAGGCCAAGAGTAAGTCTGCTTCTATCTGTAAGGATTCTATCCATAATTATCGTAGTGTGTGATGCCAGAGGGTCTGCAGACAGGCAGAGCCAGAACCCTACATTCCCTTTCTGCTAAAGTCTCTCCAAATTCCCCTTCTACCAACAAGGAAGCTTCCACGAGGGATGTAAGCCTTCTTCATTGTAGGAGAACATGCTGCCTATACCTTGTACACATCTTGTCATTGGGAAGGAAAAGTCCATCAAAGGCAAGGCTGACTTCAGTTAGCTTGACTTAAGGTTTATATGTTAGTGGCAAACCTAATCTCTTACTACTGTCCTGGGACACTCATTAAAGCACCTCAAACACATTTGGAAGATGTTTACAAACCACTTGTGAGAAAAAAAAAAAAACTGTGAGAAAGCTGGCACACAGGAAGGAAAGGAGGTTGTGTACACATGGCTGGCAACACCCAGAAGTAATCGAAGAGTGTCTCATGTGCCTAGAGGCCCACTTCTCCTCCCCAGATGTATGGAAATTGCTTCAGTGTAAGTCCACCCCTGCAGAACACATACTATGAGGAGACAATGAGCAATTGTAAAGCAAGAGGTCTGAGCAGGCAACGGACAGAGTAAACACTGTGGGCAGGACGAAGCAACGAGAAGGCCCAAGACCTAGCCTAGGTGTGTGTGCCACCGGGGCCCATCCCCATTCAGTATGATGAATCTACTTGTTGGCACTTGCTAGATGTAAGCTGAGAGGTAAAGCCATGCCTGCTATATGAATGCGGTTCTGGAGCATTTTGGAAGAGACTGGAATTTGGGGCAGATTCTTCCTAAACTTCTGCCTGCTGTGAGGCATAAGAGATCCCCACTGGGTATCTTCCTCAGGATGGATCAGATGGAAGGTACCATCTTGTCCATTTCAGTGTGAAATAGAGAGCTGCTCCTTTTCACAGCCTGTCCTTCCTCAGCTGTGCCCCCTGCCTCACTGCCAGGAAGCATCTTAACTAGAGAAACTGCTATGGAATGCAGAAGAAAAAAAAGAGAACAATAACTTTTAGAAAGAAACTGAGTCCCCCAGGAATTTTCCAGGGTCTTCACAATGGCTGGCACAAGATCATAGCTTTTAGGCATGTCAGCACATCTCCCCTCTTCCCCTCAGGATCGAAGATGGGGCAGCATAGGTAGCCCAGAGTGAGTTTAAAAACAGCACAAGGGGCGGAGAAGACAGCTCACCAGTTAGAAGTGGATGCTTGAAAACCACGCACATGTATGTATGTCTGCTCCACTTACCACCAGTCATCACACCCTCATCTTCCTCTCGCTTGTCAGGCACGGGGACACTGACTATTCTTGAGAGACAGAGAGGAGTGTTACCTAGAGGGCTAGGGAGGACCCAGGCTGCTCCACTCCAAGAAGAGCCCAGAGCTGCCCAACTTCCCAGGTTACTGCTGGGTAGATTGAGGCCTTCGAGGCAACCCAGACAGCAGGGCCAGTGGGGCAAAGGAGGTAAATACTGAGTACTTTCTTCTCAGATGTGCCCTATTTTGGCTCAATTTGGCAGAAGGAGCACCACTGCTAGGTCAGCAGCAATGTGTATGGAAAGGGGACAGGCTGACTCCTCCAGGCTTGAGGGCAGCTCAACAGAACATCTGCTGCAAAGGAAAAACATGCCATGCCCTACCAGGACCCTATACACAGGTAAGGGCAAAACTAGCCCCCATAGCCATCTGTGCTAACTGTCCCAAAGCAGAAGCAAGGGCCCTCAGGGACAGTGGCTGTTGAGCCCACACTCCAGACCTGCCTCAGCTTCCCCTTTTCCACCCTCCAATCAGGAAAAAGGAAAGGAAAAGAAAAACTCAGAAGCCTGAAGATTGTTTGGAATTTATTCTCTTAAATAAGAATGTAACATTTGTTTTTGATTTTTAAAAAAAGCTTAAAGCACAACACCTTGATTTCACAGTAACACAAAAAGTTACACAATCAAATAAACTCACAAAACAACACACCAAAAAAAAAAAAACAACAACAAAACAAACAACCCCCCCCAAAAAAAAAATCAGAACAGCACAGGTTAAAAACAAGGGCAAAACTAAAGGCTTTCAGGAAGTCAGAGTGGACACACAATGTGGTCCTTGGCACAGCTATTCTCCCTTGCTCTGGCTTCTTTGTACCATAGCTTTGGGTGTTGGTTGCTGCCCGGCTCCTGCCCCTACCCCTAAGGAATAGCAGGAGGAAAACGCGAGAACCCCTTATGTTACTGGGGCACAGTAAGGCTCCTTTTAGGAGGGCCTGAGAATGTTCCACTGTCTTTCAGGAAGCAGCCAGGTACAGTAAACACTGAAAGACAGTGGACAGCAAAGATAGTTAACCCAGTGGTGCTAACACACAGCCTGGAAGCAGACCCAAGAGGAAGTGGGCATCTATGTTTCCATGGTAACCTACCAGCAAGACTCTTGTTTTCCTGACTAGGAAAATTGATTACCTGAGCTTGAGGGTATGCATTTCCTGGCTCTTGAGAAACCCAGCCCCATGTTTACGCCTCCACAGACAGCAATGTTGGGCTGCTAAGCTGCCTCAGAATTCTGACCAAACACAGGCCAGTCCAGGGCAAGCTCCAAGAGAAAGCTCCCGTGGCTTCTAGATCAACATGAAGCTTTAGAAACACTGTTACTGTTACTATTTAGGTCACAATATGTAAGTTGACTCTATCCATACATGTGAATTTGAAGCTATACACATACACATGTATGTACACAGGTAAGTGCACGTGCGCGCGCACACACGTTCACACAATATCAACTCAGCTATGGCTCTAGCAATAGGGTGAGGAAATGAGTTGTCTGGTAGAATTCCCGCTGCAGGGTTTTCCAGCAAGGTCTCTAAGAGAAGAGGCCTTGGAAAGCAGTGAGAAGATCTAACCTTTCCAATAGGCATGTGTCTAGGACTGACTAGCATTTTCTGTACCATGTGGCTATTTTGGCTTCTGTGGGCAGCACCTGTGTTTCCTATCAGCCCATCAGGAACCAAACTGTGGAAGCCAATAACATAAGGCTTGTCTGGGGACAAGCAGCAGACAGGTGCGCTTGTAACTGAAGCTTCTCTGGTAAAGACATTCTTCCCCACAGACCACAGAAAACACGTTCTTCCCACCCCTCTATCGCCTGCACTGCAAATGCTTTCCAACGCCTAACTCTAGGAGAAGAGCTCTTCTGTTCCTTTCCCATGGCAACCACAGTGCCTTAGTTTTGGCTCCCCATAATAAGAGATAAAAAGGGGATTCCGCTAGGAAAAAAAAAAAAACCCAAACCACTTGAACCAAGGGCCTTGTGCTCAGGGACATAGCAATTCTCTTTGCCTGTTGTCCAAACTTCCTAAACTCCGGGCAGGTACCATGTGGCCAGGGGGAGGAAATCTGTGCCAGGCTCACTGATTTGTAGCAGGGAGAAGAGAAAGCTTGGAAACAAAGCATTTACAGATTTGACAACAGAAAAGAAAATTTGCATATTAAAAGCACATAACAAACAGAAATACTGTAAACAGTGTCCACAGGAGATCAGGCAGCAACTTCAGATAGGTTACCAGAGAAGACGATGGTTTTATAACATGGCCTACATGGGTTCTCTGAACCGGCAGATTATGTTTTTCTTTCTCTCCCTCCTTCTTGCTCTTTTGTGGCAACAGTGGTCATTTTGACATAAGGGGGAAAACCAGAAGGAAGAAGAGAGGAGGCATAAAGCCAGGGAGCGCAAGGCCTACTGCCATAGCCTCCTTCCCACTTCTTGGTGGGGAACTTCAGGAAGCAGTCACACACAACAGAATTATAGGATTAATGGCCCTCTGTGACATACATTCTGGAAGTCTGAAGCACTGAGCTTTCTTTTTCTCAAGTTTTCTTTTCAGGAAGAAATTCTAGTCAAGTAATCAAAGCTTTGGTTTGCGACTCAAAGGCATCTCTATCAAAGAAGAAAAATAAACCTGGTTCATAGCAGCTACAAAATAGGAATCATAATTCTGCTCATTTTCTAGAGCAGGGAGCAAAAAATGAGCCCAGGCTGAGTACATTCAGGATTGCAGAGCAGTAACCCTGAAAAGATGAGCGTCCAGGAGGGCAACGGAGAACCCTAGTCCTAAAACATCTGGCCTCCGCTGCCCAGGGTTATCTGAGCATAAGGGGCTAAAGAACTCCCACCCCAACCCCAGGGCTCAGGCCCAGCCATGGGCCCATCTTTCCTTCACTGGAGCAAGCACTCCAAGGGCCACATTAGCTCCTTACTTCAGGAAAAACAGCTCAGGGCTCTCACTGGAACGCCACGAGAATATTCTTCCTTTCTCTATCATGGAAAGTCCCTACCAACTCCTCCATGGTTTCTGTCATTAGCTGACAATGAGTCTGTAAACAGCTGCTTGAGATACATTTGCTCCGAACAAGAGGAAATGTGTGACAGATAGAAGTACAGCCTGGTAGACAGAGCTTCTCAGCAGGGAAGCTGTGCCACAGGCCCTCTTAGTGATGTGTAGGACTCTAGACAGATCGCTCAGACTCGTTTTACAAGGATGGAGAAGATCAATTTTAAGGAAGAAAGCAATGTAATTTTCCACAGGCTCATGCCTCCAGACCCTGTGATGAACAGGACAGGTTCTTGAAGTAGGGTGGCACCACCCACAATTCCTGGCACAAGAGTGATGATGGCAGTAGAACATGCAGGCTTTGACCCTCACTGTAAACTCACATGCCCCAAGCGGTGAGGATAGGGTTACCTTCACACACAGTAGAGCAGTGACTGCTTATCCAGGCATCTAGCTGGGGAATGGGATGCAAGAATTTTTTGTTTTTTTTCGAGGTAGAGTCTCGCTCTAGCCCAGGCTGACCTGGAATTCACTATGTAGTCTCAGGGTGGCCTTGAACTCATGGTAATCCTCCTACCTCTGCCTCCTGAGTGCTGGGATTAAAGGCGTGGGCCACCACGCCCAGTTTGGGATGCAAGAATTTTAAACTGCAAATAAATCAGACCACCACAGGCCTCAGTTACATAGCTCTGTGCCTTTGGAGAAGTCCTACACAGGAGTCACACAGAGCCTGTGATTCCTGCTCTCCCCTGGGTCAGTGGCACAGCAGCCTCTTCTGGTTCCTGTTCATCTGTAAGGTCTGGACCAAGATCCCCAGTGTGTTTGGGAGGAAATCGGGTGATTCCACTTACCAGAAGGGACCATCACTGGCTCACAACCTGCCAGTGAAACTCCCCTCTGATCTGCACCAGTACCTCTGACAGGCCATAAAGGAAGGGGACTCCGAATGCAAGCAGCTGACACATGAAAAAGGAGTCCAGGGGGTTTTGGGCCACTTGATGCCCAATTGAAGAAATGTTGCTTTGGAGGTGCTGGCTCATCCCCTTGGCCTTGCCACAGAGGCCGAGAGAGTGATGCACCACCCAGCCAAACAAGGAAGTGAGGCTACCTGGAGTTCTCTCAGTTGCGTTGGCTTTGGCGCTGGCCAGTACATTTGTGTCCGCAGTGGGTCCATCCTGCAGGGGTCCTTTGGCCTCCTAGGAGAGTCCATTAGAAGAAGAAAGAGTGATCATGACTACAGCTGATAAATCTCAGAAGGTGATGCTTCCCCTAAGCCCACACACACAGGCTGGTCTGTCTGTCAATAAGGAGCTGTATTCCTCACAGAGTGAGGTTTTCATTAAGGAAGCAGATCCAGATGGAAGTTACTAGGAGCCTAAGTTTAGATCCACTCACTCTTAGAAAATCCAAATCTGGGATGTTCAAGTCCTTTATTTAAAAAGATAATGCATTTACTATAGCCTATGCACATACTTGTGCAAAACTTTGAATCACCCTTAGATGGCTTATAGCACATAATAGGATATAAACGCCGTGCATTTTTGTGTGTGTATTTGTTTAGGCAACATTGCGAGGACTGACTGACTGTACCAGTTCAGTACAGAAACAATATTTCCCCCAATGAGTTTCCATTTAAGGATGGAATCCACCCATGATATGGATCCAGTGGACATAGCCAACTGTACGCCTCTTCCCACCATCCCTCTGCGATCAATACAAGCCGTTCAAAGGAGCAGCAATCAGCCTGTAAGCTGGGAAAGTGAGTGCTGTCTAGGCAGTGAAAGGGTTACTCAAGGTCATCTTGACAAAGATCAGTGGAGAGACCACGCTCATTTGAAAGAGCAAAAAAACAAGCCAAGGCCTTAGACAAGTAACTTGTAGAAACAGAGGTTAAAGGGCAGCAGGAAGAGAAGTTTGTGAGCAGTTCAGTTCAGCCTCAGCATGGAGAGCAGGGGTTAGCTCTCAGAAGCCTGGGTGGGGTTGGGGGACAAGGAAGTGGTGGGGGTGGGACTGAAGACCAGGAAGGACTCTAGAGGCTGCTTCTTCTCCAGCCACTGCTTTCCTGGAGGAGAGCTCTGACCATGTGGAAAGGAATAGGAAATTATTGTCAGTAGGAGGGTTATTCTAATCAAAATAATCACTAAGCATCATCATAGGGAACTGAAAAGCTGGCTCCTGCCCTGGCCTGACTGCAGCCCACTTCAGATCTCATAGGACAACAATGCTCCAATGTTTCACCCACTTCCAGGAAGGACTGTGGTTACCTTTCCCGACAGAGGAGCCACCGCTGGCCTCTTCCTTTGCGCGTAGCCGGACAGTCGATAACAGTAGTGTGGCTTACAGTAGAATTTGCCTGCAGATTGCAAGAAAGGTGGGGAAAGGGATTAAGATTCCATAATTGTGAACTTGGCTTGCTGGTCTTGTCAAACTGCTGCTTGTCTCCTCTGGCCACAGGATGCCATTGCACTGCCCGGCACCCCTGCAATCCAGGAAGGCCAGCCCTCCCTCCAAGCTCTGGTTCCAGCCTTCTCTCCCTGTGCCTGAAATGGAAGCCCTCCCCTTGGGTGTGTGAAGTCTACTAAGCCACAACCAATCAGTTCCCAGAGCAAAGATATAAGGCTTCCATGGGCGTGCAAGGAAACAAAGTGGCAGTGTGTGAGGACAAAGAAGGGCTCACATGAAAGCTGGGAGCAGCAGTTCTGGGGAAGACAAGAATGAATACAAGCGCAGGGTGGAGGCGGGAAGACTGCAGGGGCTGGGGTGGCAATGAGCACTAAATCTGACAGGACCACTCTGCTCCCCTCCATACCACAAACCTGCCTCACGTTAAAAAAACACAACACAATACAGAGGTGGCACTGGGGGGATGGCTCAGTGACCAAAGGTGTGCTTGTTTGCAAGTGTGCTGACTCTGTATTCAATCTTCCTCAGGGCCCACATAAAGCCAGATGTAAAGTGGCACCTGTAGTCCCAATGCACCCAAGGCAATGGGATGGGGAACCAGGAGAATCCTGAAGCTTGTGGCAACAAAGGTGGAAGGAGAGGAGAAACACCTCTATCCCAGTGGCTTGGCCTCTGACTGCCACACAAATGCTGTGGCAAGAATGCACCTGTACACAAATCATATACATACACACACGTAGATGCACACACAAACAAGTAATAATAATAAAAAAGACAGCATCAAACCAATCAACCAACAACATCCCACCCCAGCAAATCCGCCATGGACCATGAATATAGCGCAACTCAAGAAGCAGAATAAAGCCAGAGTGTGCTGCAGCATAATCAGAGTTCATATTATTTCCTAGAACTTTCAGCCACGTCTACATGCATTCATTGGGCATTTAACCCAATGTTAAACTATTTCCTGGTGATGGTGTGGCCAAGGAGGTTTGAGAGACTTTTTCAAACAAAACTGTGTTGGAATGAACGCAGAGCCCAATTATCTGACTCATTAACTCTCACTTAAAGAGTGAGCTCTTGGGCTGGAGAGAGGATGGCTCAGCAGTTTAGGTGCTTGCCTACAGAGCCTAATGACCTGAGTTCAATTCCCTAGTACCCACATAAGCCAGATGCACAAAGTGGCACATGCATCTGGAGTTCATTTGCATCAGCTGGATGCCCTGGCAAGACCATTCTCTGTCTCTCTATCTCTTTCTGATTATATATATGAGTTAACTCTTTTTTTTTTTTTGAATGAACTCTTAAAAAGAAGCCTAATATAAAAATCCTAAAAGAAGAACTGGACCATCTTGCCTTCTCATTTGCAGAAGTACTACTGTTTGTTAAAATGAACACTCCTGATCTCAATGAGAAAATGAGAGGATGTATAAGTTAAAGAAAATAAAGATGTGCTACCATCCTTTCCCTTCCCTTCCTCTGGCGATAGGAGCATATCTACTTCATCTTCAATATAGTGGACTTGTTCTTTTATCTGCCCTTCCTCACCATGCCAAGGCCGTTTTTCATTGCTCAGACAAAATATCTAGGGAGAACAACTTATAGGAGGAAACATTATTTTGGCTTCTGGTTTCAGGCTTCATTCCCTGGTGACTTGCCTTGCTGAAGCAGAACACTGTGCTAGGGTGCAGGTGTTGGGCAAAGCTGCCTACTTCATGGCAGCCAGGAAGCACAGACAGAAACGAGAAAAGGACTGGGGACTAGATACATCCTGTGATCCTCTTCCAACCAAGCCCTCCCTCCAAAAATTTCCATCACTACCCAGTTAGGTCAACAAATTATGAACTCATTGCTGGATTAATACATTTATGATGTCAGAACCTTCATGATCCAATCTCCTTCCAAAAGCCTGTTAGCTGGCAACCAAGCCTTTACCCATGGCCTTTGTGAGAGAGTTTACCTCTCAAAAATAATTTTCCCAAACAGATTTCTCACTAGGTGTTGGTATAGTCAGAACTTGGAGAACTGGTGCCATGTGGGGGAACACCTGATAGGCATTCTGTCTGCTTACTTCTCTACCAGGGAGCAGAGCTGAGTCATGTATTTCTGTTTCTTTTCTTTTTAAATATTTGAGAGAGAGAAAAAGGGGCAGGCAAGGCAGAGAGCAAGTGAGTATGGGTATGGGGGCCTCCTGCCACTGCAAATAAACTCAAGACACATGTACTACTTTGACATCTGGTTTTACATGAGTACTAGGGAGCAAGCAAGTGCCTTTAATTGCTGAGCAATCTCTCCAGCCCTCTTTCTTTTCTTTTTCCTAGTTTAGCCACAAATTCCTTTCATAATCTGTAATAAACCACACTCTGGTCTTGTGAACTTTGGCTCCCATTAAGCAGGATAAGATAAGCTGTATTAATACTGTGGATCATCTGCTAAATTTTTTAAAAAATATTTTATTGATCATTTTCAAGCAGAGAGAGAGAGGGGGGGGGGAATGCACCAGGGCCACCACCTTGTGGGTCTGGCTTATGTGGATCCTGGGGAATTGAACCCGGGGCCTTAGGCACTGGAGGCAAGTGCCTTAACCGCTGAGCCATCTCTCCAGCCCTTATCTGCTAAATTTTGGGCCTGCTTTATATTTCAGTCTTTAAAAAAAATACTTCTTCCTCTTTTGTGTGGTTGTGATGGGGCCACATGGCGTGACAAATGCACCTTGGGAACAGGCAAAGAACCAGGTTGGCCAAGTAGATACCCCTCCCGTCAGCCCACCCCAGGACGTGCACTCCAGGGACCAGCATGTGACTGGAGTCAGGCTGATTATTGTGTGTGGGGGGGGGATGGGTGAGGGGTGGGTAGCAATGGATGGCAAAGGAGGAAGGGTAGCTCTTCCCCGACACTGATGTCTGGAAGGAAGACAGAAATCGAAAGTGTATACTTTAATCTGACATGGATAAGTCTTGGTTATTATGCCACGAGAGAACTACAGTGATACTTTCACTCTTTATATTTTTTCCTGAATTAATTTCTTCCTCCACTAAGATAGAAACCTACATAATTGAATACAACTGAACATTCCCTGAACACTACTGTGTAGTATCCTAACAAACGGTTTAGTTCAAATGTCATAACCAAACTCTGGGTGATTCATCAAGTGACTGGCTGGAGGTGGTCTAAAGCAATTTTGACAATGAAAGGTTAACTAACTGGGCAAGGAAGTGGGAGGTTAGGCATGACTGAGGTGAACTGGCCAGGCAGCCGTTTGCTTACAGCCATATTTGAGTGTCATATAACATGGGTAACAAAATGCTGGATCTTCAGTGCAGTCAGGTGAAGTTTTTGGTTAGATGAGGCAGAGGACAGTGCAGGGAGCACTGTGTCCAGAATGATGATGGGTGGCTACTTCGTGGCAAGAGGTCTGAGAAGGCTTCTGAGGGGGCATGTCAGAACAGGAAGGCCGAGAAGTCCATTCTAAGAAGATTGAGGAAATGCACTCTAGGCAGAGGACAACTAGAAGAAAGTCCTGAGACAGCAATGACATGATCGTGCTTACAGAATGGAAAAGAGACTGGTGTGAAAGCAGAGACGGTGGACTGGACATGCGACCCTTCCCTCACCCTGCAAAGGCTGTGGATTCCATTTGTACAGCAGAAGGTGGCTGAGTGGGAAGCAGGGACGGGAGATCTGACACCTGTCAGATTCCTGGGGCTGCTGTGCAGGCAGGGGCAGCAGGCCAAAGACATAGTTGCTGGACTGTGTGAACTGGCAGCAATGGCCAGCAGCAGACATTTCAAGCCCATCACTCAGGGGACTTCACAGGTCCTCAGAAAGGCATCTATTTTCTCTCCTCACAATGACAGAGAACTCAACATTCTAATTTAGAGACCTGATCTGAAGATCAGAGAGGGCAGCAAAAAAAAAACCCAAAAAACAAAAAACAAACAAACAAACAAACAAAACAGCTAGCAATGGCAAAGATAGAGAAGTCTGGTTTTAAGCAGACTAAATCCTCTAAAGTGCTTAAGGGAGGATCCAACAGCAACAAGTGCGATCACAGTCCTGTCTCTGAAGTGCATGCATTGCGATTCATGGGACTGGAGTTGACAGAGTCTGGAATCACTAATCCCTTGAATGTCTAACCTAGAATGGACTTCAGAGGTCAGTTAGTGTAAACCAGCACTTGTTAGCTGTATAAACTTGAACAAATAGTAAGTTCTTTGAACTTGGTTCCTAATTTACAATAATGAAAACCTCTCATGGGTTTGTCATGAGGATGAAATGACATACATACTATCTGTCAAAGGACTCAACACTTGAGTTCTCTCTTTTCTCCTGAGCTCTAACTTCACTGGCCTTTTTTATCTTAACTGAGATAAGGCTGAGTTGATTAAAATTCTCTGGGTTAAGATTTGGGTAGTTGATATAGACCCACTGTTTAGAATAATGCTCCTACCAGGCTTGGCTCATACTGGGGTGAGTTCATGACCATTGCCAGAGGATACCCATCATTCTCTTGCACAGAAAACCATCTCTTCCCTTAGTCAGTTTCCATTTCTCTTTTAAAGCCTCATGTAAGGTTAGTTATGTCAGCCCAAACTGCTCTTGAATGTCACTGAGTTCCTCCTTTGAACTTCTGCGAAACTGCAATGCATGATATGACCTAGCCCTTTGTCACACTGTCAGCTTTGCTTCAAGTACACTGAATCTATTATTCCCACTAGCATGTGTCAAATAAAGGTGCTACTTTGTAAAAACACAGACCTGAGTTCAATCCCTAGTCCCTATGGAAAAATGCCAGGCATGGGAGTGTGCATCTATAGTCCCAGTGCTGGGGAAATAGTGACAGGAGGATCCCTGGAGCACACTGGTTAACCAGTCTAGCCGAATTGGTGAAGACCATGCCAGTCTCAAAAAGAAGTAGACATGAATTCCAGGTCAGCCTGGGCTAGAGTGAGACCCTACCTTGAAAAACCAAAAAAAAAAAAGAAGTAGAAAGCATTCCTTAGGCTAACACGGAGGATATACTCTGGCCTTCCCATACACACATGTGTACCTGCACATACATGTGTGCTCCCACACATATGAACCTGCACCACACAAACACAGCAGGACCAAAGCCTTCAAAGCTATGAGCCAGGACTGGAGAGATGGCTCAGTGGTTAAGATGATTTTGCAAAGCCTAACAACCCGGGCCT
The DNA here is from genome assembly GCA_004024765.1 of Zapus hudsonius. Lineage (NCBI taxonomy): Eukaryota > Metazoa > Chordata > Mammalia > Rodentia > Dipodidae > Zapus > Zapus hudsonius. Next base: position 23,387 of record PVHP010027774.1, read on the forward strand.
GATTCCCCAGTACCCACATAAATCCAGATGCATGCATCTGGAGTTTGTTTGCAGTGGCTAAAGGCCCTGGAGCATCCATTGTCTCTCTCTGTGTCTGTCTCTCTCTGTTTAAAAATAAATAAACAGCCTGGCAAGAGGGGCCATGAGTAGTAGGGGAGATAGTCTAAGCCTGTGAATAATTAGATCAGCCTGACAACCCCTGGTTCCAACCACTGGTTCCTTCCCTCACTGAGCTGTTGACCAAAGTGACTCATGAGATTCCAACAACAAGACAGAATTCTGTCAAAGCTCTTGAGTGCTTTCCCCAGGCCTGAGGCAAAACCC
>PVHP010027775.1:0-23612 GCA_004024765.1 Zapus hudsonius
TCACCCCTCTACCTCTCCTTCCCTCCCTCCCTCCCTCCACCTGGTGCTGCCTGTTTTCAGGAGTCCCAGTGATTCTGGGGTCACTGCTCCCCATAGGACTGGGGGTACAGCTTCCATGACCCCACCCATCTGCTGGGGAACCAATTGAGGTGGTCTCAGGCCCTCATGCTCTCACTCAGTGGGCCACCCTGCTCCCCCAGACCCATGTTTAGTATTTTTCATGTGTTATGTAACTGAATTATCCCAATATCCTTGTTCCGGACACTCTGGTTTGGTGTTTAAGAGTTGATCAGATAGTTCTTGGTTCAAATCCTGCTTATTGTTTCCGTGTCCATTGGCAAATTGTTTATCTCCTCTGGGCTCCAGTTTCCTCTTCTCTGGATGGGGATAACTCTCCCTAGCTCATGGCTGCTGTGAGGGGTAAGATAATAGACCCTATGTACATCACGGACATAAGACGTGCTCTCTCAATACCCATTGTCTGTCTTCCTGAGTTCTGTTTTGTGCGTTTTCAGTTCGTCACGTGATGCTGTGTGATGGTAGCACACCATCCACAGCCTGTTCTTTACCCTGGTGGTGGACCCTGCTGGGCATATCAGTCAACGTGGCATTTCTACAACACATTCCTGCCACAGGCTAGCGGGCCTTGGGCAGTGCATCCTGACAGGAGCACACATCAGAGCAAGTGCTCACATCTCAAGCCACAAAGTGGTGAGAAAGGAAAAGACTGAGGTCCCATAATATCACTGGTATGACTCCAGTAACCCCCAAAGGCCCCACTTTATTTTAGTATTTATTGATTGCAAAGAGAAGGAGGGACAGACAAGAATGCGCTCACCAGGGTCTTTTGTGCACTTGGCTTTTCATGGGTACTGGGAAACCAAACCCAGGCCTGCAGGCTTTGCAAGCAAAAACCTTTAACCACTGAGCCATCTCTCTAGCCCCCAGAAAGGCCTCACTTCAAAGGTCTACAGCACCTCTTGATACAGCCACCACAGGAACCTCACCTGTACTCACGTTGCTCTGAGGAACGCCCGCTCAAACCAAAGCACTGAGTCTTTTGTCTAAATGTTCTAGAGTCTCAGGGTTCTTCTGCAACTGTGTAAACTACGTTGATTTCTCTCATTATTCCCTAGCATCTCATATGGATTTCCTTGGGGCACCCCTTAAGCAGGGCTGGAAGCCCTGGTGTGCCCATTCATATTCTCTGTCTCTCTGTCTCTGTCTCTCTCATCTCTCAAATAACTAAGTATATAAAAGGTTTAAAAAGAAAAAAGAAAATACCTGAGGCACATTGACTTTATAAAAAAAAATAGGTTTATGTAGTTCACAGTTTGGAGACAGCAATCCCAGGACGCAGGCTGTGGCTAGGGCTTTCTCTGGCTGCCTCACCATATGCCAGGTGGTAACAGCAAGAGCATATGTGGGAAGACACATCACATCAAAAGCTGGAAGCCAGAGATCAGGAAAGGAGTCCTGCTGCTCTTTGGAAGACAACCCAATGACTTCTGACTTCCCACTTGTTCCTGCCTCCTTTCAACACCTAAACATACCGAGGCAAGCCTCCAACACAGGAACCTCTGGGGAGCAAACCATAACACCAAGACTGAGCAAAGTTCTGAGGATGGATCCAGACAAAACCCAGTTACCTATCTCTATCATGAGGGACAGTAAAGCTTAGCTCTTCCAACCCTACCAATGAGCCACAGGCCAATAGCTGTCTTCCTGGCAAGAGATGAGCCACCCCAGACCTACCGTGGAGGATCCATATGGAACCCCGCAAAGAATGATGGGATGAACAAGAGACCCATAGCCACAGCTAATCAGTCAACATAGGATGAGCCAGTGATACAGACACCAATGATTTTTGACACAACCTAAAACAGAAGTACAGAGACCCCTAAGTTCTCAACAATAAAGCAGCCTTAATACTCACCCACCACGACTCAGGCAACTAAGCGGAAGAGGGGGCGGAAAGATTGTGAGAGCCTTGGTGGGGGAGACTATCCAGAGGCATGGCACCCCTCAATAACAACATACTAAGGCTGGCAGAACTGAGCTGTCTCCTAGGCTATCCATGGTCCCCTGCCCCAAGGGCTAATCCATTCTACCCACGGAGGAGGATGTCCAGCTGATTGGGGATGGGGAAGAGGGACATTGGGGAACTGGGGATAACAACCTCATTGTTTGCCCATTAAATAATGTAACTCATTATGGACAATAAAAAAATAAAAAATAAATAGAAATGGGTCACCAAGGCTTTGAAATCTGCTAATTGCTCCCACTTCTCTGACAGACTGATCCTCTACTCACCAAAAGCTGAAGCATGCTCAGCAAAGCGGCCAGCTGCGTGTGGCTGGTGCCAGGGACAGGTGTGTGTGGGGGGTGCTGGGGCTTGGCATCTGCAGTCGTTACACTTGGTAACCAGGCATCCAAAAGCAAATGGAGCTATGCCTGGGTGAAATCACTGTCAATGAGCAGAGAGTTTTCAAGGGAAGCAGAGAGACCTGGACCGTGTTCTGGCCGCAGAGATGATCCTGGGATTAGGGGCTGGGGAGCTGGTTTAGTCAATAAAGTGCTTGCCATGTGTTGCAGTCAGCTTTCTAGTTGCTGTGCAGAAAGAACCCAAACAAAGTGGCTTGTGGAGGAATGGGTTTATTTGGCTTACGAACTCGAGGGGAGGCTCCATCCTGGCAGGGAAAACGATGGCATGAGCAGAGGGCTGGACATCACCTCCACCACAGCACTGGAAACAGCGGCAGGAAGATGTGCCAAACACTGGCAAGGGGAAGCTGGCTTATAACCCCCATAAGCCCGTCCCCAGCAACACAGCTCTAGTGAGGTTCTAATTCCCGAATTGCCATCAGCTGAGGATCAATCTATCAGAACACATTCATTTGTTTGTGGGGGACACCTGGATCAAACCATGACACCATGCAAGCATGAGCACCTGTGTTCAAATCCTCAGCACCCACATGAAAGCCAGGTGTGTACCTGTAATCTAAACACCGGGGAGGCAGAGACAGGAGGACCCCTAGAACTTGCTGGCCAGCTAGTTTAGCTGAATTGGTGAGCTCCATGTTCGGTGAGAGACCCCGACTCAAAGAATTAGTAGTGATACGACCTCTGGCCTATACACACAAGCAGGCATCCATTCACACATGTGTGACCCCACAGAGCAACACCCCCCACACACACCCAAACACACACACTATAAACAAACAAGCAAGACAACAGTTATCAGATGCGGAGCTTGGTGAGGGCAGACCAGGACCAGTGAGCTCAGAACATGGTCTCATTGAAGTCCTGAGGCTGGGGTTGGTGGGATGGTTGGTTTACACAGAACACACTACCAAGAGACTTGGAGCAGATCTGTGAAAACTTCCATGTCTCTGACGTAATAAGGGGTGTTGGGACTGAACGACTTCCAGGTGTCTAACAGGCTGTTTGCTTGGATTTTGACAGCATTTGGTGGGAACATTCGTAGTATATATATTTTTTCTATCTCACAAGACCCACTAATGATGCTCATTTTGTTGTTTATGGTAATTTGGTGAAAGGACTCAAATTACACACCATTTGCATTTCCACAAGCCATAGAAAAGTGACCATTCAGGTAATTAACTACTCTGGAAACCTAGCTATATTAGTGCTTAAGTTTATTTAAGCAAATAGTACTTTTAGATAGTCCTTCAGGGAAAGATGCAGTGAGAAGCATCCCTGCTTTGGGAAGGTACAGGAGGCTAGTGGCAGAGTTCCCAAGTTCACAACCTAACACTGCACCTTACCCAAGTCTGAAAGCATCCTGTCACCTCGCTGAGGATGTATGTGCAGTCTCCGTTGCCTGAGCATGAACCTTCCCTGGGACGTGGTGAAGAGGGAGTGAGGTGTCCACTTCAGGCCCCTCGTTGGTGCTGGCACGTGGGCGTCTTCAGTGGTCTTGAGCTGTGCCAAAGGGGAGTCATTTAGAAGTACAGTTTTCTGAGCAAAGGAATTTCAGGTTCAGCCTGTGCTTTGCGGTCTTTCCAATCTGGAATGAACAGATAAAGTGATGCACTTCAGAGGGTCTTCCCCCGTCGGCATGCATTTGTGTCCTGGCTTGATTTGCTCTTTTCTAGGTTTAAGTAGGGCCATCAAGGCAAAAACAGGCCTTCACCAGCCAGGTACAGCTGAGAACTCTGAGCAGAGGACCCTGCAGGGCTGGGTCTGAGGACAGAGGAGCCAGGATGAGGGTGCAGGGTGTTGTCATGGGTGACACTGGATGAGGGGTGCAGGGTGTTTTCATGGGTGACACCGGATGAGGGGTGCAGGGTATTGTCATGGGTGACACTAGCAGGAAGCTGAGGAAAGGAGGTTGTGCTGCTCCTGAGGAGCCAGAGATCTCCTTGGGGAGAGATTCTCTCTGAAGTATGCATGGTGTCCGATTGCCTTCATGTGTTGTGGTAATCCATTAAGTTAATCATCTGTTTTTTCTAGGCCCTGTTAGTCATAACAGGGCGCTCAGACCCAGGAAATCCTCTTGCCCAGAAGAGGCTGGGCTGCTGTCCGCTCTTAACGGTGGTCACACCTTTAGCCTTCTGTGTATCTAAGACCACTTGCACAGGGCTTTGTTGGGAGTCTGCTAGCTCTTCCTGAACCCCATCTGCCCAGATAGCAATTCCCAGCACCCCCTGGGCAGCCCTGGCTCCCTGTACTCCAGGGAGCCTGGTGCATAGAGATCTCAGGAGTCAGCCTGGAAAGGAAGGTGAGCGGGTCACAGCAGATGCTGCCTTTGACTGAAGGACAACCTGGAAGCTTCTCTATGGTGAGGCACCTCTGGAGTGGGAGGCCAGCGGTGCCCTTGCTGGTGGCATCTTTGTCCTCTGTCTCCATTGTCTGTAGACCCTTTCCTTCCTCACTGCCTGCTTTGTCTCTCCCTTTCTCATCCCCAAGGGCTATATTTCTTTCTGTAAAACAGTCTTGTGTTGAGGGCAGGTTTCCTAATGTGTTTTCCTGTCTGTTCTTTGCAGGGGAGTTGCTGAGCCAGCCCAGGCCCGAAGGAGTGGCAGAGGTCATCTGTCCCAAAAATGGCAGTGAGCGAGTGAATGTGGCCTTGGTTTACCCACCTACGCCAACTGTGATCAGCCCTTGTTCCAAGTGAGTTCACAGAGTGCCACTGGCCCTTGCTCTCTCTCTCCATCCTGGCTCTGTAGATGTGGTAACCAGAAGCCAAGTTCAACTGCATGTGCATGGACCTTGAGAAGTCCCCAGGGCAGACATGCTCCTGAGAGGCAGAAATAGCACCATGCATGACTCATCCAGCAAATTGACAACTGTTTCTTTTCTCTTCCTAGTGATATTTGACTTTGCTGATAAAATCACAATATTCTGATAACTTTATCGGACATATAATTCACAAACCATACAGTGTATTTGCATTTGTGTGAAACCAAAATGGAGCATCTTTCCCCCAGAACATTTATATAGAGCTTTGCCAGAAGACTTTGAGGGTCTGCCTAAACTCCAATGTCCCAAATGAGTTCTTAACTCTGTCTTTGCAGAATTAAGTGGGCTTCACTTCAAAGAATGTAAAGGGCCGACCATTCAATCAGAACAGCCTGCACGGGAACTAGAGTGGGTTGGTTTTTTTCAGGAGGACTCTGATTTCTCCAGTCAGTCTCAGAACGGACAGGACTGTGGGTTTGCCACCACATTTTAAAACAGACTCCACAGGGAACGTACACAGACAAGCAAACATCTGCTTAGAAATTTAGATAAAACTTATCCCATGTGAGTGTGTAGGTCTATTTTCTTGTAGTTCTAGAAAGCAAAGAGGCTACTTTAAATTAAGATGAAATGCCCATAGCCCTTGTGTCCGAAAGAGCAGCAGCCACAGATCTTCCTGGTTTAAATCTCATTATTTTGGTGATACCAGCTGCATGACTTAACCAGCCAAACGTTGGTATTCCTGCAGCAAGCTTGAAGTTCTCTTCATCGTTAGCCATTTAGATTGGTTTTGTTTGTTTGTTTTTGTTTCATCCACCAGCTTTTTCTAGGGCCTAGAAAGCTAGCATTTGAGAATCACGACCTTATTATCCTCCTTTAAAAGGTAGGTAGATGAACCAGACTGAGCTTTGCTCCCCGGGCACCTGGGAGGAGCTGCATTGGAGGAGTGTCTTGTCCTGGAAGACAAGGCCTGTGCACAGCCCCGTCTCCCATGGGTGGCCTGTCATACATGAGCAGTGCAAATGCAGAGCCCACTTTTCTCCCAATTGGGCAACTCATTAGAGCATCTTTATTCTGTCTTTGCTGAAAATGTTCTCCAACACCCAAGGGACATGCTTATCTAAAGCTGCATTCAGGATGTTCTTTGATCTCACACGCATCTGGCAGAATCCATCACGAGGTGACCCTGGGACATGAGATCTTGAGGTGTTCCTTAAATACTGAAACAGGGTCACCTAGTAAGTGCCCACTGTCCAGGATGTCTCCTGTCCTGAGCATGCAAAAACCCAGGAATTATAGTCATCGCTTATGCTTGAATTGCTCTGAGTTTGTGAATACTGTTCCAGCTTGCTCTGCAGAGAAACCCAGGTGAAGACAAAGGTGCGCAGAACCAGCTGGGGTGGGACAGAAGGAAACGGGTACTCAGTAGACTTTGCATTGATCTGAATTTCCCAGCCACTCTAAAGAAGTTAATCTACCGTTTCCCATAGATCCAGGCTAATAGGTGAGGCAGATGTAGGAGGTTTAATACCCATTCACACCCGAAGCCTCAGGGGCTCTGAGTCAGCATCATCGGTGGTCCCATGGGCTCCTTCTTGTTCTGTCACAGAAGGACCCCAGTCTGAATAAAATGTTATCCCTCCTGCCCTTCCTCCCTGACTGTCTCTCCCCGTTTCTCTGACAGTTTGTTGAAGGGACAACCAGCTTTAAATTTGGAAGTCATCAGAGGCCCACATTCTAACCTTGGTAGTTGCGCGAGGGAACACTTTTAGGATTAAAACCACTTTTAACACTTTTAGCATTCTGAAGAGTTTTATTTTTTTTGAAAAATCATAAAATGGGTGGCAGGTTTGCTGTATAATTTTCAACTCTTAAGTGAAAGCATTTTCTCCGAACAGGAAAGTTTTGCATTTTTGGCAAGGCTTACTTTTTTTATTTTTATTTTTAAAAATATTTTATTTATTAATTTTCCAGCAGAGAAAGAGAGAGAAAGAGAGAGAGCGTGCACCAGAGCCACCACCTTGTGGGTCTGGCTTATGTGGGTCCTGGGGAATTGAACCTGGGGCCTTAGGCACTGGAGGCAAGTGCCTTAACCGCTGAGCCATCTCTCCAGCCCAAGGCTTACTTTTTAGCATGGAGGAATGAAAAAAATCATCTCTTCTGTGACTATCTCCTAATAAACCTGTGCCTGCGTGGTTACTTTGTCGTTCAGGCTCCAGAAGCATCCAGTTCATGGCAACAGAAGCTCGTAAACTGGCCAGGCCAAGCGGATGGTTCACTGCGTTATGAGACAGTATATTAGAAGGCAAAGGTGGTAATCCTTCAGCCACACACATGTCCGAGGCTGAGGCTGGACAACCTGGCAGCTCTGGTGATCAGGAGACCGAGGCTGTTGTACTACTTTGCAGCTCCGGCCAAGTTGACTTAAGTGTGTCACTACAAAGTGATCGTTACCTCTCCATCATCCTAGACGATATAAGTAGAAGGATAAGAGCAGAGTTTTCCTTACCAGGCATCTCTCTGCATTGGAATGCCCAGGAGAAGTAAGCAGGCATGAGTCTTTAAACCAGAATGGGAGAGAAGGGGGTTAGCAGGAGGGGGGGTTAAGAGAGTAGTGGGATTGAATATTGATCAAAATATATTACGTACACATATGAAATTGTCAAAAATGAAATTTAAAAGCACAGGACTTACCCAGTTGGACCTAATGTGTGTCCAGTGACGGTCACCTTGTAACCCTTTCTGTCCCTCTAAGGGTGGGACAGAGCAGAGGCCTTTCTTACCTTTTGCTGTTGGACTTTTCTTGGGTCCCAAACCAAAGCAGAACCTGTTGCCTGCTGCAGTAGTGACCACCTCGTGATCCTGGCCACTCTTCATTGGTCAAGAACAGACCGAGAGTGACAGTGGGCTGCTGGTCATTATGCTGGAATGACAGGTGCCAACCAGGATGAACCACCTACCAGAATAACTGCCCAACTGTCAGGCCATTGTAGAATCTCACGATGGCCTGAAAAAGACATACAATCCTCTGTGCCTAGTCTTCTCCTCTGTGTATGTCACACCAAAGGCTTGTCATTGACCATGTGTGAAATGGGGCTGTTTCAGTGCAGTTTGTAAAGAAAACCGCAAGGTCCTTCCTTATGAATTCCAAGCTTCTCTGTTTCTCACCCCCCATGGGGAGAGGCAGAGAGTGAGGAATAGGCATTAGCTTTGGACTTTGGATTTGGGGGTTTCTTTTATATGTGATTTACAACCATGACTTATCTTGGTAATGGGTGGTTCCGGTGTCCACCAGCATTCTGTTGAGAAAGTTTCCAAGGACTGGATAGAAGGCCTCTCCTCCTGCCCTCACCCTCTAGGATACATACATGGGCACTGAGCGGCATCTTGCACTCTTTGCTCTTTACTTTGGATGGATGCCTAGATTAATTGAGATACCTGCATTGGACATGAAGTGACCATGCATCTAATAGCAAATATACCCAAATTGCTTTAAAAATAAAATTCTGACTTCATTGAGGCGATAGATTGTAATTTCTAGACCATGAAATCGGTCTGCTTGATAAAAAAGGTTTTCATCACTCTAAAAAGAAACCATGTACTAATTCACTCATGTCTAGTCCAACACCTAGGCCCATCAATGCATATTTTTAGTATCACTTTCTAGAATGGATTTGTTGGCATTAAGCAGATTCCTGAGCTCTGAAGTTCTCATGAACATGATGCTTCTGGCACAGTCTGGTCCAGATGTGACGAACTGGCTTGTACCCCTTCCTCAATGGCAGCCCCTTGTTTACTGGATGAGGGAGATGGAGCTGTTTGGAGGGAGGTGAGATACCTCAAGAACTTCCAGTGTCATCCACCTTGACCCCCTCAATAGCCAAAGAATCCAGAGCCTTGGACATGAGGAGTTAGCATCCTTTGGGGGTTGGTTTTAGAACCCCAACATCCCATACATACCAGAATCCACAGTGCTCAAGTCTTTTATGAACATGGAATAAGCTGGGACAGGAAGCTTATGCCTCTAATTCCAATATTTAGGAGTCTGAGGCAGGAGGCTCATGGTTTCCCAGGCCAGCCTGAGCTCCATTAGTAAGACCTGGTCTCAAACCACAAAAAAAAAAAGTGAAGATATTAATTGGATAAAATGAGATATCATTTGCATGTAACCTGTACATGCCCTCTTGTATACTTCTAAGTCCTCTAGATTAGTTCTGATAACTAATTTAAGTACTATGCAATAGTTATTACATTTTATTGATAGGCTAATGGCAAGAAAAACACTATATTTATTAAGTTCAAACCCACCTCCGGCACCAATATTGCCTGCATGCAGTTGGTTGACTCTGAGGATGCAGGGCTCCTGGACGTGAGGGTCAATGTCCTCCCAGTGGGGAAAGTTGTGAGAAAGTGAAGGATAAGTGTTGATGTTTTATTTGTAAGTTCCTGACCTCATGCAGTCTCTCTCCAGGCTGAGATGCTCAGCATCCTGCTCTCCTGGCTGTGTGAGCTTGCTTCTCTGGGGAAATAGCAGCTTCCTTTCTTTGGTGCTTTATGAGTTTTTTCTTCTCCTTTCCAAACCGCCCACCTGCTGCTCCAGCAGTAAACTCGTGTGCTCCGTGACTGCTAACCCAACTTGATACTATTTCCCTGAGAAAGGCAGGCAGAATTCACCAGGTTACATATCAAATCATCCTACCTCAAGGTAAACTGGCATGCAACTCACATTCTTTCAAGTGTCTCAATAGGTTGACCTGTAATAGCTTGAGCACACAGGAAATGGGAACGAGTTGACCATTCTTGGGAGGTAGTCCCATGTCTGTGTGCTCCATCCTTTGGGGATCAGGGAGAGCCCGCAGAGAATAAGGAAGGAAGTTAATTCTGATGTTGGCAGGCAGTGTGCTGGTAGAATAACCAAAAAGGTTCTAGCATGAAAAGTGCTGAGCTCAGCTTTCTCCTTTACCACAAAGTGCTAATGCCAACTGAGGGCAGATCTGAGATACGCGTTTCAAATCTCTTTTTGAAAAACCTGTATGATTGCCTCCATAGAGTGGAATTCCTACTCAAGCAAGAACCCCACTAAATTCCAGTTGCTTGCTATTTATAAGGATTCTAGAAAGTACTGTGATTGAGTCATACAGACATTTTTTTTGCAGTGACCATGTCATGACAGAAGCCAAAATAGCCTTTTATATATCAAGAATAGGATGAATACTTTAGCCTTGATCTCACCAAATACGCATCAATGTTGTCTAAATCCATTCAGATTAGTGACTGAGGGCTTGGTGATATATTGTAAACAGTGGAATGGCCTGAATTGAGCTTTGTCACAATGGACTATTTTTCGCTGACCACAGGCTTTTTAAAGACAGGGGTGGACCGGTACTTCAGAAGAGACAACTAGGTGTACAGGTTACCTGTCTGGTGGATTCTGTCACTTTGCATTGATTTATTTTATCCTAGACAAGGAGTGATAAGCTCATTGCCTGGCTGCTTTTTAAAAAAAATTTTTTACCTTTTTCCTTTTCCTTTTTCTTTTTTACAGGCTGGGAGGAATTGTGTTTCTTGACTCATTTCGTCTCCCATCAGCCACATTGATCCTGGCCTTTTTTCCCTCTCTGCTTAGGTATCTTCATACTTTCTTGGAAAATTAAGTGGATAAAGATAGTGCTTCTTTCCTTTATGCCATCATTTTTACTGTTCCAAATCTGTGACTTTAGGAGCACCAAGTTTTTAAGGGTAAGTCTCTGGGAATCACAGGTTCTTGAATAGCTATGACCCTGGGGACTTAAGAGAGTTTAGGGAGCAAAGGGGAGGCTGGGGATGAAGAGATTCCATAGGGCACAGCATTGATCTTCCTCACCTTACACCTGTCCACCTGTCCTACCTTGCAAAACCAAAAAAAAAAAGAAAGAAAGAAAGAAAGAAAGAAAAAGAAAACACTCGTGTGTGGGAGTGAGGAACAGCAAACTGCTCCATCTCTCTTCCTGTACCCTGTACCTCAGCATCGTAGATGTCAGTAATCTTAGATCCTGATCTAAGACACTACATCAGGACTAGAGAAGTGATTTTTTTTAATTTACTCTTACAGACTACAAATTGGTTGACACAGCCATGATTGTATTTATTTTCCCAAGGTTTGAGCTTAAGTTACACATCACTAGTTTGAATCTTTCTTGTTTCTTTTTGTTTGTTTGTTTGTTTGTTTGTTTACTTATTTATTTATTTTGATACAGGATTTCACCATATCACCCAAACTCGCTCAAACTTGTTAACGTTCTGCCTCAGCTTCCTGAGTGCTTGGATTACAGACATGTATCATTTGGCCTGACTATGCAGGCTTCATTATTCATTAGACATCTGTAAAGTGAAGCTTACAGGAGCACTTACCTCATGAGATTGTCCTATGTCAACAGACAGTTTCAGCCAGGGCATTTAATATAATTACGTAAATAAATAAATCCAGCTACTATTGTTTCTACCAGGAATGTGCTAGATATTGACTGGTATATAGCGGTGAAAAATACAAAATTTTTCTACAAATACAGGTGCCCACTGGCTTTTCACGCATCTTTATCGAGGTGTGTACCTGTGGAAAGTACTGGAGAGACAGGTGACAGCTTAGCTTCCCTTCCTCCCTTTCTCCCACCACCATGAAAGAATAAATGAAAATCTGTTTATGGGCTGTTACCACCATCCCATCTTCATGGGATGAAGAGGAGTATGCTGTCCTGTCTTTCACATGATAGCTAGTCACAGAGTCTATGCCCCTGCCTTGGTGACCTGCTTTGCACCCTAGGAAGTCACATACAGCAGAGCCCTGACCCCCACGCGCAGCTATTTTCCTATGTCCTGCTTACTGAGTGCGTGGGTGTGCGGTGGACCTGGCGCCTGGCTCCTGCCTTCAGTGCTATTTTCAGAGCGTTCTCGTTTGCATGTACCTGTAAAATGGAGTGTGTTCACGGCGCATTTGAACTATATAGAAAAGCAACAGATCAGCGTATGACTGTCGTTTCAAGAAAGCATATTATGGCTCCCAGAGAAGGGGCACGTCACAACACAGGAGCGACACTGGGAAGTTGGGGCTTATTCCCAATGCACAGAAAGGAGGAACTTTGGCCAAACTTGTCATCTCCATGGGAAGGACAGACAAGGCAGGGTACTTAGGCTTGGGATTGGCTGGTGTGAGTAATTTCTATGATCTCTAGGGTGAAGGTTGATGCCTTGTTGTTGAGTACCTAGTCACAGAATAACTAAGCAAGGGGACAGTGACGCACCCATAGTGTTAGATCCTGTGAACCAGGTGATTACAGTCTCGGCTCTGGCCAGGCTGGTTGGTATCTGGCAGCCAAGTTCTTTATCATCTGTAGGAACTGGCTTACTCTGGGAAGACTGGCCTCCAGGATCAGTGAGGCCCCAGACATCGAACAACAGAACACAGAAAATAAAGGACTCTATCAATGGATGCCGTGGCTTCCCCTTAAGCCCAAGCAGGCATCAGGTTTGTTTTATCCAGGGTGGGGCGGGGCAGGTTCTGAGGTGGGAGGATTCTGGGTCTGAGCCCCCAGGCAGATCCTCCCCTTGCTCCACACCTCAGTTCCCAATGCCCTGCCTGGCATCATCCCAGATGTCCCGTGGGTTTCACGACTGAATTCATTGTCTTCCTCTCCTAAAGTGCTTTACTGGCTTATCCTGGGTCAGGTAATAGAAGAGTTTTGCACCCATCTGTCCAAGCTATGAGTCTGTCACTTTCAGTGCCTTCTGTATATAGAGTCTATCACCAGAACCTCTTGTCCTGACTTACCAGTGTGCCTTGATACGAATGAACTTGGCCATGTGACAGTCTCTTCGGCCCTGTGCTTTCCTCTGCCCACTTGTATCTTCCATGGTTGCTGTAGATGAGTTCCAGTCAACCTCCTGCTATCCTGTCGTCTGTTCTTTGAACCAGTCTTATCTTCTAGGTCAGTCCCTCACATGACCCTCCTGATTTAAAAGCCTGAGTGGCTTCTGGTGATTTAAAGGTACAGCTTCAAAATCCTCCTCAAGACTTAAAATACCCTTCACAGTCACACTCCAGCCCCTCCTGACTTGAGAGACAATCTTCATTTTAGGAGTAGTTGACCATCTAAATCTAATCAGTTTTTTATACCTCATTAATACTTTTTTTTTTTTTTTTTTAGTTTTTCAAAGTAGGGTCTCATTTTAGTTCAGGCTGACCTAGAACTCATATGTAGTCTCAGGCTGGCCTTGAATTTTCAGAGATCCTCCTACCTCGACCTCCCAAGTGCTGGGATTAAAGGCATATGCCACCATGCCTGGCCTCATGAAGACTTTTTATATACCTCCATTATGCAAATAAACTTAGAACATCTTAACTCCTTTCAGCTGTAGCTTTTCTTCACATCTTATTCATCATTCGTGAATGATCTGTGTTGGGTATCTGCCCTGTAGTAGGCATCATGGTAAGCTTTAAGGATGCAGAGTTCACTGGCCCTCAAGACTCCATAAAATGAAACAGCCAGGCCAACTTGTCAGACTGACATGAAAATACAATGAGTTATGAGTAGCACTGAGAAGAAGGAACTGTACCAGGAAGAATCAGGGAAAGTTCCAGAAAGTAGCATTTGAGGTGGCTCTGGGTGAGCTCACTGAGATGGGGAGAAGCAGTCAGATGGAGAAGGCTGGTGTGAGAAGCGTTATTGATATGGGGAGATGCTGGAACCGGTAAAGCGGGGTGTTCTCTGCAGGTGGCCTTGGGGAGATGTCTGGAGCTGCTCACACTTAGATGTGGCTCAGGTGTCTGCATTGCTAACTTTCATTACAATCACTGAGAACATACCTTCTGCCACGTGAACTCAGGACGTGCAGCCCCACCATTAACCGCCTGGTTGAGATGCGAATTCACGTGGCCATCCTGTTTATAGAAAGATGTATTTATTATGTGATTATTAGAATTTGAGACAGTTTCAAAACCTTCCCTATTGAGGGTGTATTATACTAATAGGCCTTCAAAACATTTCTTATGGTTGAATGTCCAAAGAAACATGCAACTCCCTAGGATAGTCAACCTCTCTTCTAGCAGTCAAGCATGCTTCAGAGTGCTGCCCTCACCCAGCACCTTCTGCCCAGGAGGAAGAGAAGGGTAGGACTTAAGAAATCAGCCAGATACCACCCTACTGTGAAAGGTACAGTTCTGGGCATGTAAGCAGTAATGGCAGGTCTTCTGTTTGGTGGTAGTTATTAAGCTGATTCTTTTATGGGCTAGATACTGAATTATCGGTGTCCATGAGAGTAAATGACCTTGAAAGAGATGGGGTCTGGGAGTGGGTTATTAGCCTCCTTTCTTTCCTTGAGAGTCTTTGTATGTATTTGTTAAATATCGCTAAAACTATGGGTAAGAAAATCCCACCGAATGCCATCGTAGGAAGCCAAGATAAAAGATGGAGATATTTGACTTTTTTTCCTCCTCTGTTTTGTTTGAATTGAATGTCACTTTGTTTAGTTGGCCAAAAATGCAGCAGTTTCTTTAAAGATTGCATACTTAAAGACTCCATGTTTTGGGTTGGCAGACTTGCTTGTGACATTGTGAATAAAATCCCACACTCAGTCCTTGCAGACAGTCAGGCCCATGTTGTGGAGGGCATTTCTGCTCATGGAGGGTGAGTTTGCACATGTCCCCAAGAGTTTATACTGTGAGGGAGTCAATCTGTGTTCAGAGTCTTGGGTTTCTATCTAGAAAGCCTCCTTTGTGGCTGGCCTGAGCTTACTATCATCCCAAACAAATATTTAACTGACTTAACTATTGAAAAGCCCTTTTCCTTTGTGGGTCACTTTGTAGGCACCTTACATGATCCCTAGGTTTTAGAAGTAGAAATGAAAATGTATGCAGAAGACCAATGTATACTTTATCACCCTCTTTCCTTCGACTTGAGCCTGCCATTCTCTTACCTTTCATCATCTCTGTGTTTTCTTCTCCCCCTGCCCATCCGGTCCAGGAAGAACGTCGGTGAAAAGCACAGAAACCAGTGACCTTTGTGGCTGTGGAGTTTCCATCAAGGAAACATGCATGGGAACTCACCTGTGTCGTCTTCTGTCCCCGGCGGGCCTCCACGTCCTCAGCTCTTTCTGGGAGCCAGAGTGAGGCGTCTTCAGGGGGCTTCCATGGAAGGGCTGCGAAGATGCCAGAGGACATGGGGCAAACGTTTCCACAACCTGAACCTCAGAACTGTGACCCTCCGCAGAGAACGCTACTTGAAGAAGAGAGAAAGCAGTCGAACGGCTTCTCAGGGATTTTGTTTTCTGTGTACACATAAGCCATAGTTGCAGTATTTCGAGCACTCAGATTTCAGTTCTGTTCAATGTGAATGAGGGGTCCACTGATGTTCATTGCTGTTCCGTAACTAGTGTAAGATATATATATGTTAATCTTTATTTTTATAATATGCAAATACATTTAAATTTATACAGTTTGAAGCTTCTAGCATTAGTTAACACTGGGTGCAATATTTTGCATGAGAACTGTGCCAAGATAAGGTTGATTTCTTATTTTAAGATTTTTTTTAACCCAGCTTCTCAGACTAAAAGGAAAAAAAAACACCAAGACGTTATTTAAGGAGGGCCTGTTAGTCCAGTCTGTGGGGTCAGCAAGATCCAGAACCCAGTTCAGACAGTGTCCCTTAGGCCCCTGCCTGTGTGTCATCAGGCAAGGCGGTGGATGATGAGCACCATTGTTACCAGGGCTGAGAGAGGACACTCTTAGGGGACAAAGAATCTATGGATAGCGTGAATCTTATGATAATCCGGAGTCAATTTTGAATCATGCAGGGGCTCTGCTATTAATGACCTTTCTTTTTCTAGAAGGGGGCACAGAATGCAGCAGAGGTCTTGTGAGCTTTCCCCATCTGGCAGAGGACCACCAGGCAGTGAGCTTCCTTACTGGGGAGCACATCCCCACAGTATATTCATTCACACAGAGCCACTTGGACAGTTGGACCAGACCTAGTAAACCCTGGTTTTGAAATCTCCAAGAGGTACACCCAACACACTGCTCTCTAGTTATCCTAATGGAGGCCAAACAGCATATGGCGCAGTAGTAACACGTTCTTGGAGAATGTAAAGGACTCTGTTTCCATCCGCCTCCTCCTCCGTGTTGACAGAAAATGTGTACAACTGTCTCTCACCAGTGTCAGCCAAGAACAAGTCATCCGCTTGTTTCGGAAGTGTTGACTCTTGGAATGCCACAGTCCCTAGGTAGCTTTACAGAAGTGAGGACCTGGCAGCCTGCAAATCACCCGTGGGGACTAGACTCTGGCCAGCTGTCGTCACTGCCTCGGGAGCCCCGTGACACCAATTGGATGTATGACTATGGTCGTGAAACCAAGTGCAAATCCATCGTCTCGTTTCTTTAATACTTGAATCTGACAACTCGACTTTGAGATTTCCTTTTGCTTTCAGAACACCATCACGAGAGGAATCAGGCTAGACCTTTTGTCACAGTTCTCGTGTGTGTGTGTGTGTGTGTGTGTGTGTGTGTGTGTGTGTGTGCAAGTGTAAACTGAATGGTAACATTTAATTGCTTTATGGACCATTGAATTATTAGGCAATAAGTTTTTTAATTGGCTTAGTTCCTAAGCTGTCAGCTCAGTCAACTCTGACCAGTCTTAAGAAAGTCCTGGATGACATCATGTCCTGACCCCAGAGGGCCATATTAGATGAAAACCATGCTCCTTGGGGCGACTTAACCCTGCAAGTGTTGGCTATTTTCATGAACATGTTCTGAATATCTGCTGTTTTTTGACAAGTGGTGTTTTGTGCTGTCCTCTGAACCCTAGAGAAGCAGTAATACGAGGAGCCTTTGGCGTCACGTGCGTTTTGACCGAAGGGTCAGCATGATAGAGGGTCAAGTGACCACGAGAAGCTCCAGCAAAGCCTGAGGGTTGGAGACCCAGAGAGCTCTCTGCTCCACAGGAAGTCACATTTCCTCTGCCAACACCTGGGCAGCCCTAGTTCACTGAGCACAGAGCCTGATCCACCCAAGGAGTCCCTTGCCTCGCAAACATCGCCCTCCAAGTTCGTTGTGGTTTCTGTTCCTCCAAGTGGTGGTGTCCAAACCACTCCCTGGAACTGTGTAAGTGCAGCCAGGATGAATGTTTCCCCTTCTAAGAAAAAGAAAGCGACAGTGCTTGCATTTGACAGTTGCGCCCTGGACTCTCTCTAAAGCGAACCCGGGAGGCTTGGCATGGTTCCTGACCGAGTGTGTGTGTTTCATCCCACAGTCTGCGGATCATAATTGTGGTTTCCCAGTTCCTTGTCCTATCAGGGCAGAAGTTTTTTTAAAAACGAAATTCAATAAAAATGCAATGAAATGGTTAACCAGTGGTAGTTGCAGAGTTCAATTATTTCTGGGTTGGTTTGCTATGGGTTCCAGTTCTATCAGTTAAGGAATAACTATTTTAGGTTTCTAATTCTTAAGGTTGAGCTATGGGAGGAGGATGTGGCAGCTCTCATCTGTTTAGGGAAGGCACACATCTGCTTTAAAACCCTGCTTCTCAAGTATCGGCTCCATGTTGGGGCTGGGAGCCGAACCCAAGGCCTTGCACATCGTAGGCAAGTGCTCTCCCACAGAGCCACACCCCAGCCCACCACCGGCTGTCTTAAATCAGAAAGACTCTTCTCACTCAAAGCTCTGGCAGTGTGATGGGTTTGGAAGATCCATGTCCCTGGTCAGTCTGTCTAGGGCTCATGCCAAAAGTCCCCTTTCCCCTTCCCAAAGAGACTTTCTGGCAGGCTGAAATTGCAGGTTCACAGGAACCTGGTCAGCTCTGTTTCTCCTGTTTTTAACAAATACAGTAGATGAGAGAAAGTAAAGAAGAAAATGCATCAAACTCAGCAAATCCAAGACCTGTCTAGGAGGGGCTGGGGCATTGGCATCAAAGAAGAAGGGACCAGCTCAGACCAGGGAGATTCTCCCAAAGGACTCCTGAAAACGTAGGTAGAGTCACTGGGTGCCTTGGGTTCGAATATTCCGCTGCCAGTAAAAGCCAGAACTCTCTGGATTGCAGCAAGGAATGCTTAGGTGAGGCTTGCTCCCAGCTCAGGTCATGGCAAGCACCACCTCTTGCTCCTGCTGGAGAGAGCTCAGTTAAAGCTTGTATCTTCAGTTCAGGCCTGGATTTTCTTTACCAAGACACTGAGTTCTTTCAACTTGCTGAGCAGGTGTCAGCGGCAACAAACAGAAGTACATCATCACATTTATCATTTTTCCAAGGCTCTCTCCCTCATCTCATTGTGAGTTCTGGAAGGAAATACCAAGTTTTCAGAACTTTGAAGGCAGCGTACTAACACACAGAGACACCTCTGCGCTGAATCCCAGCGTCCAGGGAGCCTTTACCCATGACTGCTTACATCACCATGATGTCACCCAATGGGACAGACAATGACAAAGGTAGAAACTGTTTCACTGAGTAGGAAGAGGTTGTGGGGAGACTGGAAGCTTTAGAAAGGACCTTTGGAACTTTCCCGACAACATGAGAAGCTTCCCCTGGTCATTTGACCTTGCTTGACTTATGTAAGCTTTCAGGAAAGAAAGGCCTTTTTCATTTTTTATATATATGATGGCTAATATCTGTTGTCAACTCAATAGGGCCTAGAATCCCCGTGAAGAACTATCTCGAATAGGTTAGCCTCCTGGGCATGCCTTTGGGTGCTTTATCTTGATTAGGTTAATTGAGGTTATTACTCCACCTTCACTGTGGTGTAATAAAAAGGAGAGGACTGGCTGGAAACACATTCACCTCCATTGCTCTCTGCTTCCTCACTGTGGACTTCAAGTCCAGCCACCATGCGTCATGTCTAGCACGATAGATTGTCACCTGTAAGCGAAAATAAACCCTTCCTCCTTTAAACTGATTTTTGTCAGGTAGTTTGTCCCAGCAAAGAGAAGGTAACTGGTACAAAAAACATGCAGTATTTTTGAAGGAAATCAATGTCATTCTAAACACTGAACCTAATTTTAGGTTTTCCAAACTGGTTCTTGGAACATTCATGACTTCTAAGGCACTCACACATGCTCCCTTTTAAAGAGACTCTGAGATCTGGAATGTTTGAGGAATGCTGTGCTAAATAAAGCCGGTGAGTCCTTGCTGCAGGATTCTGAGAACCTTCTGGATAAAGTCTCTAAAAGGGGACCAGACTGAGCATCTCTGCATGTATCTGAAGGTCGAAGGAAGCCTTTCTAAGAGGTCCCTGGACATCCCTGAAAACTAAAGTGTGATGGGTGTGTGCTGCTGTGTGTGACCTGGGACAGTTTGGATGGTCAGTCACGTCTTGTATGTAAGTATGTGAACGCATGTGTGCACATATGTAGGAAGGAAAAAAATGGGTAGTGAGGAACGTGCACTCCTGCCCCTGAATCCTGACTCTGTCAGCTATCATTTGCTTCACTTTTCTTGTACACAAAGCTGGGAAAGCTGCCTACCTTCGGCGATTAAGAATACTGAGTACAAAGTGAGGTACGTGCGTAAAGACGTCATGACTACCAAGTGCTAAACAAATCTAATCTTATCCTATCCACAGAGAAAGCAGAACCTTTCACAGAACTAGCTAGAATTTTTACCAAGTTTTGGCTTCCATTACATTTGCTAATTAATGATTTGTACTAGTAATAAATTACTATTTATTACTATTAAAGTAATTAAAAATGAATGCAATAAAATTTTTAGTGTTCATGCATGCTAACCAAGTACTCTACCACTGTACTATTCCCTCAATCAAAAGAAATATTTTAATGCATATTAAAAAGAAAAACTTTGTGAATAAGTATGAATAATACACAAATACAAAAAAATGGGAATTTATGGCAAAAAGTCATGAATTGCTATGTAAGTTTGTGGGTATCACAATAAGGGCAGAGTTGGGGACCACTGGTCTCCCTCCCATCCTATAGAAATGGCCCGAAACTTTATCTGCATATGTCTGTAGGGTCTCCAAAGGCTTTGAAGGATACTTCTCTCAGATTACAATTTCTACCAAAAATTTGTTTTTGGTGGTGGTGGTGAGGATCCTTTAAGAGTCATATCCTAAAACTACTTAAATTTGAAGTGAGTTACACCTGTTTAAGAGTTTCGGTGTAAAGATTTTTACATATAAACACGTCTCTGAAAGGGGAAATTTATTTGATTTGTGAGGATTTTAGTGCTCTTTGGAAGCCGTTATAGGTTGAAGACATTTCTCTGCGGGGCTTTGCTGAAATGAGACAGAAAGTGAACTCATGCTCCGCTCATTAGAGGTGAAAACAGTTCAGCTAACTGATTGCTTGGGTTTATGTTATACTTGGTGCTTGAGAAATCATGGCATGAAATTAAGTTGGGAACAGGCCCTGGTACTCACATGGGCCAAGGGGCTTTATAGTACCCCAGTTTAATATATATATTCACCATATTGGAAAATATATAATATATATATATATATATGGTGAATGAAATGATTCATTCTCACACCTTCTCCAGGTGTGGTGGCTAAATTCAGGTGTCTCCCATAAACATATGTTCTGGGTGCTGGGTCACCAGCTCGTGGTCATCTGGGAACTGGAGTCTTCTGGAGGCAGCATATTGTTGGGGGGCAGGATTATGGAGTTTATAGCCAGCTTCCCCTTGCCAGTGTTGGGCACACTCTCCTGCTGCTGTTGTCCACCTGATGTTGACCAGGAGGTGATGGCTGCCCTCTGCTCATGCTGTCATTTCCTCTGCCATCACGGAGCTCCCCCCTCGAGTCTATAAGCCGAAATAAAGCCTTTTCTCCACAAGCTGCTTCTGGTTGGATGTTGGTCACAGCCTGGAGTCACTGACCAAAACCCCAGGTGACTGCTGAGCTGGATTTCCTTCCGGGCAGCACAGGAGGGAGTTCAGTGGACATTCCCTCTAGAAGAGCAATTGAATAAGGAAAAACTGCTTGATATTTTTCAGTTGTGAGAGTCATTTGAAGTTTCCTAAAAACCTAGCGCAAATGGTGCAACATTCATTCTGGAAACTGTCCTCAGGCCTCCCTACTCACGGCGCTCACCCACGCAGCCAATAGAGGAGCAAGAATAGTAAGCAAGCTGCCAATAGTGAGCATCCTCAGACCTTCCTCCTACGCAATACGGTATAAGACATGTCCAGGGATCAGGTGTAAGTGACCTAGAGAGAACTCTCTATATTAATGTGAGGAGGATGTAGACAGGCTCTTTGCTATAGAAATCCTTGAGCATTTATGGATTTGATATTCAAGGAGGAGTCTGGAACCAGACCATAGTGTACTGAAGGGTAACTCTGCTAAATATTCCTTTTTTCAATTTTAATTTTTACTTTTTGCTTGTATGTGTGGTAGAGTGTGTGGTGTATGCGCATGTATGTGCCCACGTGGTACCCCACGCACCTGTGCCTGCAGCAAAGTGCAAACTCACCTGTGTTGGCAGGAACAGAAAGCAGGTGTCCCCCTCCATCTCTCTTGTACCCATCCAGGCATCTCTTACCGATCCCAGAGTTCGCTGTTTCATGATCTCTGCTTGCTCCTCACAGGACTGGGGTCACAGACACGCATGGACATGGCCAGCTATTTATGTGCATCCTGGGTAGCAAACTGAAGCCATCTCTCAGGCCTCCTCAGCCTCTTATGCTTGCACTGATAAGAACGGTCTGTGTTGGTGTCATTGGAAAATGCTCTGATCTCCTTTACCCCACCTGGCCCAAGCTCCAAGCTCCCTGAGATCTACTCCAGACCTTTTATTCCTGCAGGTATGGCTAGAGATAGGAGATCCTCTCTTCCATCCATACCCCATCTAGGGGCTGCAGGCATTTCTTACTGTGGCTGGGAGCTAAGGGCATGGGGCCTGGTTATCCCTGTCTGTCTTCTACAGTATGGAGATCACTTACCGGGGGAAGAAGCCAAGAAGGCCGGAGAACGCCACCCCTGTTTTCTGGTCCACCTGAACAAGATTCTGCCCTCAGTGCAGGGAACATGGCTTTGTCAGGGAAAGGCAGGCCACGGTGGGAAGAGCTGCTTTGGTCTGTGCTGGAGTGGTCTGAAAGCTGCCTAGCGGGGTTGTCAAAGCCTTGGAAGGGCAAGGTCAGGACAGGAGGCTGCAGGAGAACCAGCAGAGGGGCCAGGTGGGTCTCCTGGAGGTCACTGTCAATGCCGGGGTGGAGAGGTTGTAGGGGTGCTAGGCTGCACCAAGGAGCAGGGCCTAGGGGCACTTGAGAGCATTCCCCAGCCACACACAGACCAAACCCCACAAGGCACTGCAGGCTTAAACAGCCTCAAAGCCAACATCAGCTGAGAAGTCAGCTCCTCCAACCCATGGCACCCTAGAAAGTCAGGCTGAAAACTAACCAACACCCATACCTGGAGGTCCAGAGGGCCATGGATGCACAGGGCTGAAACTAGCGCTCCAGGGTTCATAGAGGAACTCCAGACCCCTTGTCCCTGCTTGAATACTGATCCCCAAACTGTAAGTTCCCTTGCACGGGACCACTAGCTCTAAGGTATACACACACCAGCAGTAAATTAAGAGGGGAATTAGCACAACCTTTAGCCAATAAATGACCAATAAATGTAGAGCCAGGGAAACCCAAAACAAGGAGAGAAATCTGATCAGTGAACCCCAATTAAGGGGCTCATGTTGATAATAATGATCAAAGCCACATAACTATATATTCATCTCTTTTCTCTTGACTGATTTGAAAAACAATGGTATAACTAGAATTTTAGATTCTTGCTCGCTGCTCAACTGAAACTTGGGAGGTGGGGGATGATAGAGGTAGGTGTAGACAAAGATAGCCTTGAAGAAGGCAGAGGGTTCCACCTCAGTCCTCAGGAGGTTCCAGGACCTGAAAGTGTGTGTGTGTGTGTGTGTGTGTGTGTGTGTGTGTGTGTGTGTAATATTGCTGTGGGGTATGCGCCTGTGTGCAGATGTTCATGTGTGTACATGCAGAGATCAGAGGAGAATATCAGGTGCCCCCTCTTGTCATGGTTTGATCCAGGTGTCCCCCACAAACAAATGAATGTGTTCTGACTGATTGATCCTCAGCTGATGACAGTTTGGGTTTTACAACCTAGCTGGAGCGGTGTTGTTGGGGGCGGGCTTTTGGGGTTATAAGCCAGCTTCCCCTTGCCAGTATTTGGCACACCTTCCTGCCATTGTTTGCAGTGCTCTGGCAGAGGTGATGTCCAGCCCTCTGCTCATGCCATCGTTTTCCCTGCCAGGATGGAGTCTCCCCTCGAGTCCGTAAGCCAAATAAACCCATTCCTCCACAAGCTGCTTTTGTTTGGGTTCTTTCTGTGCAGCAACTAGAAAGCTGACTGCAACATCCCTCCATTGCTTATCTGCATGGTTCCTTGAGACAGTATCTCACTGGTTCTGGAGCTCACTG
>PVHP010027776.1:0-24787 GCA_004024765.1 Zapus hudsonius
TTTTGGTTTTTCGAGGTAGGGTCTCACTCTAGTCCAGGCTGACCTGGAATTCATTGTGTAGTCTCAGGCTGGCCTCAAACTGACAGCGATCCTCCTACCTCTGCCTCTCCCGAGTGCTGGGATTAAAGGCCTGCGCCACCACGCCCGGCTCACAGTTCTTCTTGTTGTTTTGAGACAGGGTCTTTGATCCTCTTGCCTCAGCCTCCTAAGTGGTCCCAGGCATCTGCCACCATGCCCAGCAGCATGGAGGTGTTGGGTGCACGTGCGCAGTCCTGAGGAGTGAACCTAGGCAGACGCTGGGCAAGTCTGTACACTGAGCTACACCCTTAGAACCATGGGCTCTGATGGCACCTGCTGCCTTGGCTTGTGCAGGCCCAAGAAAAGCCACCCTGCCAAGGAGGACAGCCAATCATCCTTTCCCTCTCACCAGTAGTTTCTGAAAGTTTAGACACTGCCAGGGGGCACACTTTGGGAAGAGATGGGACTAATAGATCAGAAGATGGAAAGTCCTACAAGATGGTATTTCATGAGACACACACTGGGGGGTGAGAGATGCTGGGGGGGGGGAGATTCTGGAGGAGGCCTGATTTCTGAGGAGCAGGAATATAATTTACTGGAAGGAGAGGAGCTGGATGAGAACAGAAGAGGAAGCATGTCAGGAACTCTGAGAGCATTTGTAGACTTTTGAGCCCAGAGCTAGCAATGAGCACAAGCAGCCCCTTGGTCCTGGGTGGGTAAGCCCACGCTGCACTGCCAGGACACATTCATCTAAGTGGGTCTGCTGGTACGGGCCTACAATCTCAGGTACTTGGGAGGCTGAGGAAGGATGGACAAAAGTTTAAGGCCAGTTTGAGCTACAAAGTGAGTTCAAGGTTAGCCTGGACAGCTCATTGAGATCTTGTCTCAAAATAAATTTTTAGAAAATGGGGATGGGGGTTGGGAAGAGAGTTCAGTCAGCCTTTCAAGTATAAGGACCTGCGTTCCATCAAAATGCCAGGCATGGCATATTTGTAATCCCAGTCCTGGGAAGGCAGAGACAGGTGGATCCCTGGGTCTCCCTGGCCAGTCCAGATACCTTATTTGTTGAGTTCCAGATCAATGGGAAACTCTCTGAAAGGAGTGGCCAAAGCCTGAGTAACAACACCTGTACACACATGTGTACCTGTGTGTTCTCAAACACACAAACAAGTGTAAAGAGGTCTGGGTGTGTGTAGCTCAGTGATAGAGTGCTTGTCTAATGTACACGACCCCGGGTTCCATCCCAGTACCACACAGAAGGAGGAGAATGTATTCTGACATTTATTATATCCGCAAGGAGACTTGATTTGAGACTATTGGAATAAGAGGTACTGAGCTAGAGAAGGTACTTACTTCTCTATACGCAGGACTTGGCTGCAGAAGGCCTGGTGGCTAAAGGTGCTTGCTTGCAGAGCCTGCTGCTCCAGGTTTGATTCCCCAGTACCCACAGAAATCCAGACGCACAAAGTGACACACCAGTCTGGAGTTCATTTGCAATGGCAATAGACCCTGGCACACACATACTCGCTTTCTTTCTCCAATAAATACATAAAAATATAGAATCTTCTTCCTTAAAAATAAATGAGCCAGGCATGGTGGCACAGGCCTTTAATCTTAGCACTTGGGAGGCAGAGGTAAGAGGATCACAATGGGTTTGAGGCCAACCTGAGACTACATTGTGAATTCCAGGTCAGCCTGGGCTAGATCGAGACCCTACCTCGAAAAACCAAAAATAAATGGATAAAAGTTTTAAAATAAGTGTGGCCAGGCATGATGGCTCACGCCTTTAATCCCAGCACTCGGGAGGCAGAGGTAGGGGGATTAAGGTGAGTTCAAGGCCACCCTGAGACTACAGAGTGAATTCCAGGTCAGCCTGGACTAGAGCGAGACCCTACCTCAAAAAACCAAAAATAAATAAATAAATAAATAAAATAAAATAAAAATAAGTGAATGAATGCAAGGGCAAGCCCAGAAGAAAGAAGGGATCATTGTAGAGGAAATTACTAGATTGAGGCCTTGGGTGGAGGTTGCTACTAACGTGTCTTGTCGGGTTGTCTTCAAAGGAGCCAAGGGCTTAGACACCTGGACGGCAATGAAGACCTTGCTCAGAACCAAGGGCAGAGCGCTTTCTCTAAGGCGACTCATCAGGGCTTCTGCTAAAACCAGGCTTTCCTGGTGAAGGACCCAGGAGCCCAAGGAAAGGCTGAGTTAGAGAGTACTCTAAGGACCTGAAAGGGGGTGAGCTGGGAGTTAGAATTTAGATAACACCCAGCAAAAATTCCAATGCGCCCCAAAATTTAAAGAGTACCCGAGTTCTTGTCTACAAAGTTAAAGAATTAAAATCATAGACAACAAGATAGTAAGGTATAGTGGGAGACTTTATTATTGAAGGGAACATGGGGAGTTACAGAGTTCTCCAGCCACCAGTGTGGGGAGAAAAACGTGGAGAGTTTAACAGAACTTATGTTGTTTAGCTAAATAAGCAGAAAAAGAAAAGATAACAGAGGGCTCCCATCATGAGAAGGAGGTTCATGAGGGAAAAAATCTGGAGCCTTCTCCCACCCCAGCCAGTAGCTGGGGTGGGGTAGGCCTTACTTTCCTAAGGCCAGGAGATTCAGAGGTCCTTCTGCTAGCCTGGCATGTGGGGAGAGAGAGCTAAGACAAAGGTCCTTAGGAATTAAAGTTCCCTCAGGTGAGTCAGAGAGACAGCTGATTGGTTCATACCTGACCAATCAGTTTTAGCCTCTAGGTTGTAGCTCTAGCTAGGCACCTCCCACTCAAGGGAAGGGTGTCTCTGGAGCTGCCTGACCCATCACAATCCCCCTTCTGAAGAAATAACCCTAACTGCTGTTAGGGTATTGGGTATGGAATTGAAAAGAAAAAAAGCACCAGAAAGAGGTACATACATGTTTAAGAAACAAGAGTTAACAATCCCCATTTTGATCCTGTAAGAGGCAGGGCAAAGCTCTGACTGGGAAGGGGTTAAGGAGGAGCTTGACAACATTGTGTGGGGTCTCACTCCTAAACTCTCACAGACCCTTACCACAGTTCAGTCTAGGCAGCAATCTTTGTCTACCTCAGTTTCTCTGTCTGTCAGTCACTTCTAGGGCTGCTGTGACCTAAGGCCAGCTGGATGACAGCATGGCACATTGTGATCAATGGGGCTGTGGCATTAGCCTGCCTGTTGGGTGGAACTTGTACTGCCTATGGGTAGAACTGGGGACCAGTCTTCTGCAGGCTCCACACCTTGATTCTAGCTCCTACTTGGCCCTGAGGTAGCCGAAGTTAGATGAAAATGCTCTCAGAAAAGTGCGCAGGGCTGGGAACATGGCTCAGTAGGAAAGTGCTCATTCATAAACATAAGGGCCTGAGGTTGGATTCCCAGAACTCCCATAAGATCCTAGGCGTGGTGGTGTGCCCACAGTCATCCCAGTGTTGGGAGAAGGGTGGCAGAGACAAGATGTTGCAGTCAGCTTTCTAGTTGCTGCACAGAAAGAACCCAAACAAAAGTGGCTTGTAGAGGAATGGGTTTATTTGGCTTACAGACTCAAGGGAGACTCCATCCAGGCATGAGTAGATGGCATGAGTAGAGAGGGCTGGACATCACCTCTGCCACAGCACTGCAAACAGCGGCAGGAAGGTGTGCCAAATACTGACAAGGGGGAGCTGGCTTATAACCCCATAAGCCCACCCCCAACAACACAGCTTCATCGAGGTTGTAAAACCCAAACTGCCATCAGCTGAGGATCGATCTATCAGAACACATTCAATTGTTTGTGGGGGACACCTGGATCAAACCATGACACAAGGGCTGCCTAGGACTTGCTTCCTAGCTAGTGTGGCCAGAGGAGTGAGCTCTGGGTTCAAAGAGAAACCTTGTCTCAAAGAAAGCGTAGGGTGAGAGTGACTGAGTAGACCCCTGACATTGACATCTGACCTCACACACGTGCATAGATGTACCTGCACACACAGTGTGGGCATGCATACACACATGTACCAACACACATGTTTCTAAAGGAAAAAAAAAGTGCAGGCTTGGGAATGGCTGGTCTGTGGGTTAGGGGTGGTGGGCAGCAGCTAGAGGAAGCTGGACTTTGTGCTCTTCTTTCCCTGGGACTCTGTGTGGCTCAGTCGTTGGAAAAGGAATGGTCTAACAATGAGAACTAGTGTTGAAGCAGTGGAGGAAAGGATTCATCAGCCTATCATTAATCTTCTTTTGCCAAGAGGAGGGGGAGGAATCAAGTTACAGTCACCACTGGACACTGGCAATGGGGGTCCATCCTGATGAATGTCTTGTTGGATGTTGGGTGATACCATCATTGTGTGAAGGTCACCCATATGGCATAGATCAAACTACATTTTGAGACAGGGTCTCTGGGCCTTAGTCATACATGTGTCACTGTACTCAGCTTGACAGCCTCTTGGAAGTGTTCAACGCCTCCATCCATCAAGGGAATGCAAATCAAGCCAACTCAGTCAGGATGGCTGTCTTTAAGCAAACACAGCAAATCCTGGGAGGCTGGGGGGCAAGAGGAACCCTCATCCACTGTGGGTGGGGGTGCAAACAGATGCAGCAATCAGTATAGAGGGATCTCCAAAAACTGAAACTAGAACGCCCACATGACCCAGCTCTACCACTCCTGGGTACACCCCCTAAGGACGCCACCACGGAGAGCCACGTTCATCCATGCTCATTGCTGCTCCATTTACAATAGCCAGGAAGTAGAATGAGCTGGATACCCATCAGCAGATGAACGGATAATGAAAATGCTGTCCATGTACACAGTGGAATTCGATTTAGCAGTACAGAAAAATGAAGTTATGAAGTTTGCAGAAAAGTGGATGGACCTGCAAAGAATCAAGTGAAGCTACGTAGATGCAGTTAGATGATATATAGATATGACAAGCTAAGACCCACATATCAGAGAGAACATACAGGTTTGGCTTTTCTGAATTTGGGTCATCTAACTGCATCTACGTAGCTATAGATCTGTTTCTTTCTATCATATACGTATCATCTGTGAAATGCAGATGAAATACGACATAAATAGAAGGGAAGATACTTGAGGAAGGGGTTATTGGGAGAAGAAAGGGGGACTGGGAGAGGAGGGGACACCGGATATAGGAAGTGGGAGCAAGAATCAACAGAAACAAATTGCATTTGGAAATGCCAAAATGAATGATACCTAAATCTCTATATACCAACTGAAAATATGAAATTAAAGATTCCTTGGAAATACAGTGCATACAGCCGCTGCAAGGGTCACCTAGCATAGTACACTCGTGTGAAGCAAGACACTAAAAACTAGCACATAAAATACAGCATGGGCATTTATATCAGTGTTAAATCTTAATAAATTCCAGCGATTTTCTGCACTGCTTTCCATCTGGCTGGCAGCGCACAGGTTTGCAAAGGCCGGTCTCCCCACAGACGTGAGGAATGTGTGGCTCTCTGCCTGGTGACAACTTAGAATCTTCCAGGGCTGTGGTTGGTGTGGCTGAGTTGTCGCTAGGTGATGCGTGACTGCATATTCCTGTTTTATCTACCACTTCAAAGTCAACGGGTGACTAATCGAAATATTAACTGTGCCGACAGAGGTCTGCTAGGAAAACAGAAGTGAGTATTTACGTAGCCCGAAGGAAGGGTTGGGGTGTATGGTGTCAGAGGGAAAACAAAAATGAAGTTTGATTGCTAACAGAGCTTAAAGAGATTCAAATGTCAACAATGAGAAAGGGCCATAACATCCAAAGAGTATATCCTTAAGGTATGAAGACAGCTAAAAACTACAAAAGAGATAGGAGAAAAATGTCCTAAAGAAGACATTCCTAATGGCCAGCATACAGCTTGCAGCCACAAACAAAAGCAGTAGAAATAAAGCCAATGGATTAAACATTGTGCCAAAAATTTTTATTAAGAATTTAGGCCAGGCATGGTGGTGCACGTCTTTAATCCCAGCACTCGGGAGGCAGAGGTAGGAAGATCACCAGGAGTTCCAGGCCACCCTGAAACTACAGAGTGAATTCCAGCCTGGGCTGAAGGGAGACCCTACCTCGAACTCCCCCCCCCCAAAAAAAAAAAAAAAGAATTTGGAACCAGCCTGGTGTGGTAGCTCATACCTATATAACCCCAACACTGGGAAGCTGCAATAGGAGGGTCCCATGAGTTGGAGACCTACCTCACTCTACACCACACCGAACTTGGCCTAGCTTTTTAAAGAATAACAATGAAAAAGCGAAGAGATGAATTTATTTTTATTTTTATTTTTTATTTTTTTGAAGAGATGAATTTCTACCATGTTCTCACCCCCAAGCTAGCTGTAGCTGGATGTGGCAGGAAAGAGTATCCAGGGGACATGGAAGGTTCCAGAACTCTCCTGGCATGCCAGGCTGTGACTATAGAATCTTCACCTTCACTTCCATGGCATCTGGGTGTGAGCCTGTAGGTGCAGCCCTGTGTGCTGTGTGCCTGTGTCCTAGGAGGCTGTGAGCATGAAGACGTCAGTCTCTGGTTGCAATGTCATAAGAAAAGGGACACAGATCTTCACACGCTGGCCTGGGAGCTCTGCACCAGGCAAAGAAAGCCTTCCACCAAAATAACAGGGGATGGAGGGTCCCCATAAAGATCAACTTTCCCATGAGTCCAAAGAATGCAGGGGCAGCTAGACAAAGGACATGCATCTTAATCCGGACTGTCATTCATAAAACACCCTTTGTCTATTCAGAGGGCCCAGGGGAAGGAAAGAAGCATTTTTTATCAAGTTACTCTTTCAATGAACTGAGATTTCTAGCCAACTTCATTCAAGGCCTTTCTTTCTTACAGCAAGGGTTGTTTTAACTTAGAGACGCCACACAACGAATGATTTGCTGAACAGCTCCAGAAAGCGTTTTAAAAACTGATGATCTTTTTTTTAACAAATCTGAGAAGGAAGGGGGAAAAATGATAGAATACTTAGATTCTAATGAAGATTACTTGCCTGGCAAGAGGATATTCTCCCCACCCCCTCCACCCCCACCGGGCTCAATAAATACATTAAACATTTGCCTACTCCAGTCGTAAATCCTTGCGGGAACCCATCAAGGCCCTCACCCCACCATGGCGGATGACCTTGAGGGGAGGCAGAATATTTCAATGCACTGAGTTATCTCTTTGAAGGAGTCCCCAAGATAATAACAATAAAAAAATCCAAAAGGATGTGTGTGCTTGGGTAGCTCATCTGAAGCCACTGATCAGACGAGAAGGAAACTGGTAAAAGAGCAGATGTCCTCGGGAGGCCTCCTTCCTCCAGGCAGCAGCGGGCAAGTTATGATCAAATATTTATGAGCCGTGCCAGGGGCTGAGCTGTCTCAGCAGAGGGAAAGTAAGGCTTTGCAGGCAGCATCATCTCCATGCTGACGAACATCTGCTCTTTAATTACACCAAACCTTCTCCAACTCCCCTCCCTCCTGTTCCTGGGATGTCTGCACTTTGCAACTTAATGCTTTCAGTGAAAATGTGCAGAGCTCTCCCAGGCTGGGGAGGAAGCTCGTAGCTGGGAGTCAGATGGGGTAACTCGTGAAAAGGATTATGTGTGAATTCAGAGCTGATGTCCTGGCAGGAACATGGCTAGTCCAGGTCATTGCGACGGTGGAAGAGCACACTGGCATCTCTTCTTTTCCTGCCTCATGAAATATCCCAGGTCACATGATGTGTAAAGAGATGTTTACTTGGCGTGTGGTTCTGAAGGCTGGTGAGGCTGAGTGAGCATGGTGCGGTGGCATCTGTCAGAGGTGGCATCAACTCAGATCTTCCTTCCACTTAGGAAGGAAGCTACCAGTCCCTTTGAGAAGGTCCCGCCCTGCTGACCTCATGCTATCCTATGACCTCCCAAAGACTTACCTTCAAATACCGCTGATGTGGCTATAGTGATGGGACTTTTTAAAATATATTTGTTATTTATTTACTTGTTTATTTGAGGGGGGGGCAGACAGAAGGGGCGTGCCAGGGCCTTCAGCCACTGCAAACAAACTCCAGACACATGTGCCACCTTGTGCATCTGGCTTTATGTGGTTACTGGGGAATCGAACTTGGGTCCTTCTGCTTTGCCGGCAAGCACCTTAACCATTAAGCCATCTCTCCAGCCCTGGTTGGACAATATGTACATATATATTATGTATTTATTTATTTGCAAGCACAGAGATGGAGAGAGAGAGAGAAAATGGGCATGTGGGGCCTCTAGCAAAGGAACCCCAGATGTATGCGCCTTTGTGCTTCTGGTTTTACATGGGTTCTGTGGAATCAAACCCAGATTGTTAGACTTTGCAGACAATCATTTTAACCACTGAGCCATCTCTTCAGTTTGGGGGTTGGGTTTTTAACACAAGCAATCTGGGGAGGACAGAATCAAATCCACCATTCCCTGCTGTGCTGGAAATCTTTCTCACTGGCTGTTCATTTCAAGTGTTAGTGCAGAAAGCCAGGGCCCTGTTTCGCTCTTGGCACTAAGAGTTTGTTTTCATCCCAATTCCCTTGAGTGTATTCCTGGCCCTGAGTGTAAAGAAGTTGAACTCAACCTCTGAGGTCAGAGCCAATACTACAGAGATTTACTTTTGCTTTGTTTTAAAACTGATAAATTTAAGATTAAGCCCAGGGCCCTGGGCGTGTGTTCTGCCGCTATCCTTGAAGAGTTTGATTTATTTTATTTTATTTTTGAGACAGGCTCTCTCATTTTCTTATTGGCCTAGAGCTCATCATGTAGACTAGATTGGCTGGTCAGTAAGCTTCAGGGAACCTCCCAGCACTGGGACTACAAGTGTGTACCACCATGGCCAACATTTTGCATCTATTGACAACTCCATACTTATTAATATGCCAACATCATAATTCTCTCCCACATACTCACACACACACATACCGTTTTTAGCATGGGTTCTGGGAATCAAACTCAGGTCCTCGTGAGGACAAGTCCTTTTACCAACTGAGCTATTCCCCAGCCTGAGAGCTTGATTTTGAGAAGATGGAGACTCAGGGGTTTGGTTTTGTTGTTTTTTTAATCATGGTGATTCGGTCAGCGGGTTTGCTCAAAGCCTGAGAATAGATATGTTTCAACAACCTTTCAGGTGAGTGTCGTGAGACTTTCCAGGTCTGTGATCCTCTTGCTCATCTGAGTGCACAGTCACTGTGTGAGTGGCCCCAGGGAGAACCTGATGCCTTGTTGAAGAGGGAGGGTACCCATGTCCCTGTCCCGGTCACCTCTTGTAGAGGGCTGTCCTCTCCCCCTGGCTCTGCTTCCACTCTCTTTGTTTCTCAGTGGAGGCAACTTTGGGCCATGGTGCGTGTCAGAGGTACTGCACATCAGGACATTGGTGTAAATCCTGGCACAATTAGATAAAATCCCCCAAAGAAAAAGATCTGGGTGTCGATGGACACTTAGCTCTGCTCCCATGGGCTCCACACTTCAGCCCTGACTGTCTTTCTCTCTCTCCCAGCTGTTGCCGGCCCGCTGGAAGATGATATCGTGACCCAGGCCACAAACGACGGCATGGTGACCCCAGGTCTAGAAGATGTCATAGTAACCACACATGCTATCGAAGATTCCTATCAATTTACTGGCAAGACACCTCTGGTGAGTATTGTGGGAAGAGGGCAATTTGTGCCACAGGCATGTAGTTATGCCAGTATATAAAATATTCTGTATTTATGTATGAAATCAACTCACTCTAGTTAACACAGCAATCCTCCTCCTCTGCCTCTTGAGTGTTGGGATTAAAGTCATGGACTGCCAGTCTGGATCCCTTTTCAATTTTGAGGACTTTTTTAAAAATCCTCTTCTACCATCCATGACTGAATGTTGATGACCCAATATTATGCGGGTCTGTGCCGATAATGAGTCACTGTGAGGTCAGGAATGTAACAGCTGCCTTGCGTCTAGAAGACAGCTCTCCGCCGCCGCATCCCCTGGCTCTTGCATTCTTTCTGTCTCCTCTTCCACAATGTTCCCTGATTTTGGAGGGCTTGGCAGGTGTCTTATTATCATAGTAGCCAACCTAATAGGTGTGAGTTAGCATCCCATTGCTATTTGGACTTACATTAGCAGCTTTGTGCGTCTTTTCATGTGTGTTGACCATTTGTACATCATCTTTGGAGAAATGTCTATTCAAGGAGAGGGAGAGAGAGAGAAAGAGAGAGAGAGAGTGCACACTAGGGCCTCCAGCTGCTACCAAGGAGCTCCAGATGTATGTGTCATTTTGTGCATCTGGCTTTTTGTGGGTACTAGAGAATTGAGCCCAGGTCATTAGGTTCTTCAGGCAAGCGCCTTAACCACTTAGCCATTTCTCCAGCCTTATTCAAGTTCTTTGCCCAGTTTCTTTTTAAAGTTATTTGTGTGTGTGTGTGTGTGTGTGTGTGTGTGTGTGTGTGTGTGTGTGTACACCAAATTATCTTGTTACTGCAAATGAACACCAGATTCATACACGGCTTTTGGTGTCCAGCTTTACATGGGTGCTGGGGAATTGAACCCAGGCTGGCAGACTTTGCAAGCAAGTGCCTTTAGCCACTGACTCCGTCTCTCCAGCTCTTTACCCACTTTTTTCTTTACCCAAGCAGCACACGTTTATTTTCAGCTGGTCTTTGGCGGGCATCGTCACACTAATACCAACATTCCAACACTCCTCATACGCCCAGAAGTTTTAATTGATCTCCAAGCAACTTCTAAAGTTCCTATCTTCAGATTCTCATCAAGGACACCCTCTGTGCTCCCAGGAGTCATTCAGCTAGCAGCCTCCTGCTTCATACACTCATCTTCCCCTTTGGGCTCCCACGTGTCATTCAGCTGGAAGCATCCATCTCCCACCTGCACAGCCTTGCACAGGTCCACCTGCGCTACGCACATACCTGCCGCGGCCCGGGCAGCTCACCTGCTCTCAGGCCCGGAGCTCTTCTTTACCCACTTCTTAATTGAGTTATTGGATGTTTTTGTTTGGTTTTAGAATTTTGTGCTGCTTTTTTGTTTTCTCTTTTGTTTGGGTTTAGTTTTGATTTGGTGTTTGAGACACAGTCTTGCTGTGTAGGCCTGACTAGCCTGGTCTTCACTATGTAGCCCAGGCTGGCTTCAATGTCACAGTAATTTTCCTGCCACAACCTCTTGCTGCTGAAACAATAGGTGTTTGCTACCCCAATTATAGGAACTCTCTGTACCTCCCCTTTGCTACTAGGGGCGGATCATAGGATTTTTATTTGCTAGGCTAGGCTTTACCACTTTACCTCTGAGCTACATGCCCAACCCTTTATTTATTTATTTATTTATTTATTTATTTATTTATTTATTTATTTATTTATTTATTTATTTATTTATTTATTTATTTGAAGTAGGGTCTCACTCAAGCCCAGGCTGTCCTGGAACTCACTTTGTTTATTTGTTAGTTTTGGTTTTTCAAGGGATGGTTTCACTCTAGCTCAGGCTGATCTGGAATTCAGTATGTAGTCTCAGGCTGGCCTTGAACTCACAGCAAGCTTCCTGAGTGCCGGGATTGAAGGTGTGCACTACTATATCTGAGCTCAGCTAGTGGTGTTTTTTTTTAATATTTTAATAGACAGTGTAATGATGTGCCAAGTCACCAACTCATCAAAAACCAAGGTGCTATTGGCACGTTGGGACTCCTGGTCCCACCCCAGCCTCCATAGAGGAGTGAAGGGATAAAGGCTCTGCTTGAATTAATTACCACTGTGGTTAACTGATGTTGCATAGGCAATAATGATCTCTATGAAACCTCAGGACAGGATCAGAGCACTCCTGGGTGGGTCCTTGAAAGGTGGCACCCAGAGAGGGCATGGAAGTGGTACACTCCTTCCAGCATAACCTTGCCCTATGCATCTCTTCTTCGCTAGTCTTCTCACTGATGATAAATCAGTAAATAGTTAATAAATAAATAAGCCGCTTCCAAGTCCCGCTGTGCCTCAGAATGGCTGTGGGTGTGGGCACAGTATGAAACCTCTCTAAGCCTTGTTCATACAACTGGTCGTGGGATCTGCTTCATAAGGCTGTGTGTGGAGTGTGTGAAAGAGTCATTGAAGAGCCTGGTACAAAGTGAGCTCTAAGTGAAGGTGAGCTGTCCCTCTCGTTGGGGAAGGGGAAGGCACCTGAGGAGGGCACAGATATGTGCCAAATAAATGTTATCAGAGAAAAGCATGACTCAGGTTAAGGGGGGCGGGGCGATAAACCTCAGTGATGAGCTACTTGGAAAGAACTAAGAGGTGGGATCTGCCTTCCAAGCATTTGGGATTCATTTCTGGAATAGACGTGGTTTCATTCCTGTTTCCACTCTTTGTTTATTTTTTGCATGTAAATGTGTGTGTGGTAAACATGCATGTGTATGTGTTGGCATGTGGAGGCCAGGGTGTCTTCCTCAGTTGCTCTCTGCCTTATCATTTTGAGACAGGATCTCTCAACCTAGAATTTACTGCCGAGCCAGCCGTCCCCAGGGATCCTCCTGTCCCTGCCTTCCTAGAACAGACACCTGATGCCATGGCCAGCATTGGACATGAGCACTGGGGACTCAAACTCCGTGTGTTTGCACAGTGAGCACTTGACCCACTGAGCCAGCTCCCCAGACCTCCCTGCAATCATGCTTCTCATTTGTTTCTTGTTTCTCCAGGGAATTTATGCCAACATAGGCTTCATATATTTATGCTCCCTTAAATCTTTTTCTGTCAGAGCTCCCAATGGAAATTTGAAAACTTTAGGCTTTATTTTCAACTTTGTCTCATTGACATCTCTGATCGGTACAGACGAGCTCAGCGAGTAGAGGAAAGCCTCCCATTGAGGATCTGCCAACCCCAGGAAACCCGGACCATAATCATGAAGAAAACCAGGTCACACCCACCCCGAAAGTAGTAACCAGTCGCTCTGTGGATAAGAAGACCAGTCACCCCAGTAGAGGTAGGTCTACATTTGCAGAAGTCATGGACTCAGGACTTCATGCTTGTCTCATAAGCAGTTAATCTGCTGAGCCATGTCCCCTGCTTTTCTCTCTGAGATTTCTGGCTTGTTTTTCTTTTGAGACTTCTTTTTTTCTTGATATTTTTATTTATCTACTTGAAAGAGTGTGTGCATGGGTATGGGCATGCCAGAGCCTCTTGCTGATGCACACAAACTCTACGTCTGGCTTTATGTGGATAGTGGGGAATTAAAGTGGACTGGCAGGGTTTGTAAGCAAGAACCTTCTCTCTGTGATTTCTCCTCCTCTTCTTTCTCTTCCTTCCTTCTCCTCCTCCTCTTCTTCTTTTTTTTTTTTTTCTGAGTTAGGGTCTTACTAGATCTAGCCTAGGCTGACCTGGAACTCACTCTGTAGTTCCAGGGTGCCTCAAATTCACAGCAATCCTCCTACCTCTGCCTCCCTAGTGCTGGGATTAAAGATGTGCACCATCACACCTGGCTTTCTGAGATTTAACCATTTGTTCATAGTTCTGTGGCTCCGGGTCTTTGATTCTACTTTTTTTTCTTTAATCATTTATTTATTTGGAAGGAGAGAGAAAGTGAGTGCTGAGGTCTCCTGCCACTGCAAACAAGCTCCAGACACATGCTCCCCACTTTGTGCATCTGGCTTTACATGGGCACTGGGGAATCAAACCCAGGCCATGAGGCTTTGCAAGCAAATACTTTAATTGCTGAGCCATCTCGCTAACC
Source organism: Zapus hudsonius (assembly GCA_004024765.1). NCBI lineage: Eukaryota > Metazoa > Chordata > Mammalia > Rodentia > Dipodidae > Zapus > Zapus hudsonius. The sequence goes on from PVHP010027776.1 coordinate 13,680, forward strand.
CCTGACTCTGCTTTTGAAATTAGATGGGAAAAACAGTAACGTACCCAAAAGTACGATGACTCTGTAGGTGTGAAGACATTTTGGCAATTTGATAATGATGGTTACAAAGTCAGAATTTTGTCAGAACTTGCTTATAAACCCCCTACACAGTGTATTTAGGAAATTACCCTCTTTGCATATGTTTTATTACTTTCCACTTCATGTAAATCCATCTTTTACCAACTGTCACATTATAGTTATTCAGTACTAATCATTTAGTGTCATGTCATCTCTCTCTCTCTTTCCAGACCAGGCTGGTGAAGAAGCGCAGACAACAGATGGGAAAGGTAGGGAGAGGCTGGTCCTCTGGGAGTTGACGAGAAAGTTGATCTGGAGGTGATGGCTTAGTGGGTCAGAGCGCCTTTTGTGCAGGCACAAGGACCTGAGTTGGATCCCAGCACTCATGTAAAAATCTAGGTGTGGCCACTCATGCCTGGAACCCCAGTACTGAGGGAGGGGACAGAGACAGGAGGATCGCTGGACTCCCTGGTCAGCCAGGGGTTCCAGGTTCAGTAAGAGACCCTATTTCAGTGAAATAAGGTGGAAGAGAGATAGAGGAGAACACCGACATCTCCATCTGCATGCACCTCTGCACACATCTGCACACACATGCATATATCACATGCACACCACACATCCTAAACACACACACAAACACACACAGCAAAAGAAATTAAAATAAACATTTAAAAATTGGTTTTTCAAGGTAAAGCCTCACTCTAGCCCAGGCTGACCTGGAATTCACTGTGTAGTCTCATAGTGGACTTGAACTCTCGGTGCTCCTCCTACCTCTGCCTTCTAAGTGCTGAGATTAAAGGCATGTGCCACCATACCCAGCTACAGAGAGAATGGACACACCAGGCACACCAGCGCCTCTAGTTGCTGCAAAAGAACTCCAGATGCGTTCGACACTTTGTGCATTGGCTTTATGTGGGTACTGGAGAACCAAACTCAGGTCATTAGGCTTTACAGGCAAGCTCCTTAACTGCTGTGCCATCTCTCCAGCCCTAAAATAGATTTCAATAAAAGAAAAGAAAGTTCCCTTGAGCCTAATCTTTGAGACAAATGACATTCTTTCTTGGATTCAGTCAATAAGAGAATAGGACTCATTACAAAACCAGATTTTATACCCCTTTTTTATTTTTGCTGTAGGACTGGGAATTGAACCCAGGGCCACCCACATGCTAAGCAAGTGCTGTACCACTGAGCTACAGCCCAGCCCTCTTTTTCCATTTTTTATTGAGACAGGGTCTCCCTAAGTTGTCCAGGCTGACCTTGAACTCACTCTGTATCCAAGATGGACCTTGAACTTGGGATCCTCCTGCCTTGGCTTTCAAATAGCTGGGATTACCAAACCAAGCTTCCTTCTCCCCGCCCCCTTTATTTTCACCTTTCTCTCTCTCTTTCTCTCTTTGCCCCCTCTTCTTATTAAAAGGAAAGACATTTTTTATATTTCAAAAGAAGCCAGAGTGGGACTGTAGTTCAGTGGTAAAGCACTTTCCTAGCACGGAACTCCAACACTACAAATGCGTGTACACGTGTGCACACACACACACCATGTCGTACCACAAATGAGTAATCTATCTGGCTTATGTGGGTCCTGGGGAATTGAACCTGGGGCCTTAGGCACTGGAAGCAAGTGCCTTAACTGCTGAGCCATCTCTCCAGCCCCACAAATGAGTAATCTATCTACTTGATGACAGCTATGGAGAATCGGAATCTTATAGCTTACTAAGAATAAAAATAGAATCCAATAGGCTATCCATTTGGAAACCCATTAACAATGAAGTCAGTGTATGTTAAACATGATAGATCTAGAAACCCAACCATCTCTTCACTCACAAGACGAGATTATAACAGGTCTGGAGGTGTAGTTAATGGTAGAGTACTTCCCTAGTATGCTCAAGGCCCAGGTTTGATCTCTGGGGGAAAAAACAAACAGTTTTTTCCAGTGCTTCTCCGCTGGACTTGGAGGGGACAGCACAGGACACTCTGCTCTGAGACTGGAGACAGGGCAGTGCCGTTGCTTTGGTGGGGAGGTGTCATTCTCCTCTGGTGTTCATGCATTTTCTTCCTCCCACTCAGATGGCTTGGCAGTGGTGACCCTGGTTGGAATCATAGTTGGGGTCTTATTAGCCATTGCCTTCGTTGGAGCAATTGTCGTTGTGGTTATGCGGAAAGTTTCCGGAAGGTTCTCGTAAGTAACACATAACATCCGTGTGATAAGAGAATGAAGTGTAAAGGCCATCCTGTCCGCAGCTCAGACCTTCTTCAAACTAACAAAGCTTCTCCATCAGGTCATGTTCAAACCCCCACTGCTTCCACAAGTATTTCATCTAGTGTTTCCCCGGAACAGATAGTGCCTGAGACTTTACAAGCTTCTAAAACTCACATCAGAGCCCAGGATTGGCTTCCTTTGAGATCTGATGTGTTAATTTTCCAACTAACTAAACTTGAAAGAAAACCCAACCAAGTTTGAACTTGATACCCAGCCCCTCCGCCCCCACACCCTCCAGCAGCCAGAGGTAGGTAGGTGCTGGAAAAAGCACCTGTCACAGAGCCAACTCTCCATTCAGGTGAGGAATTCCACTGGATGGGAGCCTTTTGCATTTGGGTCCCACCTTCCCCATCTGCCCTGCACACCTGCTGCCCCACACCACACAGGTTCTGTATCCTCCTAGCATTAACTGTAGAAGAGGGGAAGGAATTCTTGCTCCTTCTTAAACTTCTTTAGGATTGAGAATATTTCAATTCATGGCCAGAGGAAAATCTTTTCTTATTTCTGTTGCAGAGATGTGTGATGGTCAGGGAGGGTAGTATACAATTAGAAAGCTGATTGATGGGCACAACTATAGAGGATTGTGTTTGGAAATGCCTGGTGTCCTGACCTTGGCTGTGTGAGGACGAGGTGTGGCAGGGAATGGCAGGAGCAGGGGGAGAAGGGCCCAGGCCTCCAGAAACGAAGGGCAGAGAAAATGGGAAATGGCCATAGGAACAATGTCATACAGGGGTACTCTTCCCAATGCCGGGAGAAGAAGTAATAGCCCACTTTATTTTTATAGGCCCTGAAGAGCTGAAGGTCAAGCCCTTCTGCCAACATGTCTGGAAAAAAAAGTGTTTGTGACTTCCCAAATCCCTGTCCTCGCTTGTGGGAGAAGATGACCCACTCCGAACCATGACGACTCTTCCACTTGTGAGAAGTAACCAGAGGAAAGACAACTCACCAGACTCGACTCCTCCAAGAGTTTGCCTTTGGAAAATTTTAAAAATATAAATTCTATAATAGATTTGAAAGTCACCGTACATAGAACCTGGAACAAAGCTATGGAAACTGGTAGCCAAGACAGTATCACCCAGCTGGTCTTGGTGACTGTAATCACATCTTCCTTCTGGCCATTCCTTGTGACTGTTCAGATGCAGAGGCATCGGGAGATGTTTATATCCCGGGAGGCCTTGGATCCAGTGTTTTGTCAAGGCACGGCCTTTTGCCATTGCCAATATGTTGAAATGTACACAGTCCAGTCTGTTTGGGTCTGTTTTCAAAAGTTCGATTTTTAATCGTCAAGTGTGAATCATCAAGTTGGAATTTTAAACTTAGGTCCTATGTGATGAGCAACTCCCTTCAGGGGGTCTGGATAAATCATTTGAGAAGCATCCGTTTTTGGATCATAAACAGGAAGTCTACCCGTTAGGGAAGGCATTTTTTTTTTCTACAAGGTCTTGGGGCAACCTTGAAGCCAGTGATGAGATGACGCCAAAGCTTGTTCCCACCTCTCTGATGATGGGGAAACTGAGTTAAGGGGCAGACTCCTCATCTCCCTAGGAGATAAACCTTAAGATAGGCTGCTTTGTTTCTAGAGTGCCCAGGATGGACACCACAGTATGGTAGAGGCTCAGCTATTCTAGAACCAAGACCCAAGCTTGGTCCCCAAGCAGAAAGAAATCCTATGTGCTTTCTGACATTGGAAATGAGATCTGCTGGTCTCTAGCATGCGTTTTCTGCCTCTGCAGGAAAGGATGGGGCAAAAACAATGTTGTACAATACTAATTGCCTTTATTCATTTAGATGTAAAAGTCTTTATGGCATACCACATCTTTCTATAGCGTCATCATGAAATCAAATTGAAGGAGGCCACAGAGTAATTGTACATCAGTGCCACCCGGCTCAGGGCTTCCCTTCCTAAGGACACATTGGGATCTCCCCCACATTGTTGGTGATCCTGACCACGTGTTTCTTCACCACTGTGATTGTGCAATCCTGACCCAGTAAGAGCTCATAAAACAGGAAAAAGTAAACCATCCCTCAGAAGCACAGCCATTACTCTCATTTTCTTTCAGTCATGTGCGGATGTTGTTTTGGAAAGAGCATCCGTGTGTTGTCCCTGTGGGTCCCCTACTCAAATGTCAGCGGGCTGAAAGGGGCGAGACTTAGAGGATCCACATGCGCTTGAATAGCCTTCCATTTCATCCCGATTCCCAACAGGAGCTAAGAATAGCCCATTTCTTCTTTCCTGTCTTTTCTCCCTCCCCACTGCCGTCCTCACTGTGGAAAATGTCAAGTGTTCCCCAAGTCATACACTGGACTCAGTACCTGCTGGGGCAGGGTTGTGGTTCTGGGTCACAGCTGTGTTGGTACTCAATACAGTGTAGACACATTTTCAAATAAAACAGATGAGTGTGTACAGACATGAGTCAGTCCTTTGATTGGAAATCTCTGTGGAGCCTGGGTGTCACAAGACCATTTTGTAGTAAGATCCTAACTTACATAAGCATCTGCCTGTTAACTTGAAGGAGTGAAATGAATTGTCAATGGTTACAGGACGTTGATCTGTGGGCAAGAACTGCAACTTATTATGTTTCACTGATCTCAGTTGAAATAGAAAGTCCAAGGTCAAGGAGAGAAGTTGAGCAGACCCATGACCTCTTGGGTTCTTTCATTCCCCAGTCTCAGGGCTAGTAAGGTTTTTCCTGGACCCTTATTTCTCTCCATTGTGGGTCAAAGCCACATGAGGGTATGTCTTCATCTTTCCTAAAAGCCTGACCTTGGGTACAGAGCTTAGTTACCCAAGAACAGGAAGTAATTGCCCTGAAAAGGATGCTACCTGCCCAGAGGCTTGGGGCACAGTGGTTTGCTCCAGAACCCTTATCACTGGGATACCCTAGCACTTCATGACTGTCTTGATCTTTATGGAGTGTACCCTGGTCAGGGGCTGGTCACTCCCTGTCTCTGATCTGATCCTCCCTATACACGCCCTCCGTGTTCAGTGGTGTGGCAGTTGTCCTCTTATTGCTGGGACAGAACACAACCAGAAGCAGCTCATGTGAGGAAAGGGTTTATTTTTGCTTACAGTCTCCAGGGGACATTTCATCATGCAGGGACAGCATGGCAGAGCAGAGGCTGGACATCACATGTCACATTAGCTGGGAGGCAGCAAGAGTGAGTACCCAGCACTGGCAAAGGAGCTAGACTATAAAGTCCCTCGACCCACCCCCAGGGACCACCTCCTCCAAGGCTCACCCCTAAAGACTTCACAACTCTCCCAAGTTGCCAGGAGCTGGGGACCAAGAATTCAAACGTAGCCTATGGGGAAATTGTCACACCTTGGATTTTCTTCAACTCTAATCACTTGTAAAGGTTGAGGGTTAGCAGTAGTTAGCATTTCACCGCCCTCAAAATAAATGCAGGTTAAAAAGCTGGGTGTGGTGGTTCAAGCCTTTAGTTCCAGCACTTGGAAGGCTGAGGTAGGAGGATCTCCAGGAGTTCAAGGCCAGAGTGAGTTCCAGGTTAGTCTAGGCTAGAGCGAGACACCCTGCCTCAAAATAACATTTATTAATCCATTAGTTAATACAGGTTAAATACCCCTTATCCTAAATACCAGGCATTAGAAATATTCAGATTTGGTTTATCATTTTGAGATAGAGACTTGCTACTTAGTACAGGCTGGTCTTGCACTCAAAGTCCCCCTGCCTCAGCCTCCTGAGTTCTGAGATTACAGGCACAGGACACCATAGCCCAGATGTTAGAATTAGGAATGTTCACATAGAATTCCAACATCCCTAGTCCAAAACTCCACAATTGAAAAGTGCCCCTCAGTCTGAAGCCGAGCAGCATGTCTGCTCTCAAAATACTTTTGCTGTTTGGAACATTTTAGTTTTCAGCTTTATTGACTAAGGAGCTTTAACTCATTCTCAGTATTTGTCTGATCAAGGGTTGAATTTGTCAAACATCAAGAATCCTGTGTGCCTGCTTCCCTAAAAGAAAAAAATACAAAGATTCCAGTCCCTTCATTGGTCTTTTACAGATGCAATCCCTTGGGCAGGTCACTGATGCAAAGAATGAGTTGTGGTCCATGGGCCCAGCTGGCCTCGGTAGCTCTGGCACAGGAGAAGCACCAGGCTGAACCCACCAAACAGGATTCCTCAGCACTTGCATGATCTCTGGGATTGTCTTCAATGGCACAGGCTGAGTGTTCTGTGTTCTGAGTCCAGGGCTCCAGGCATCCATCCTAGGAACCTGTTCCTCCTTCCATCGTTTTCATTCTCTACTTCCTGTCACTTCCACTGATGCAGATTTTTAATTTTTTAAAATTTTGTTTAAATTTTACTAGAGAGAGAGAGAGAGAGAGAGAGAGAGAGAGAGAGAGAGAGAGAGAGAGAGAGGTGCATGTCAGGACCTCCTGCTACTGCAAACAAGCTCCAGACACATGAGCCATTTTTGGCTTTGTGTGGCTACTGGAGAATCCAACCCTGGCTGTCAGACTTTGCAAGCAAGTGCCTTTAACCACGGAGCCATCTCTCCAGCCCCAAGATCTCTGAGAAGAGAAACACATGCCAAGGGGAATGCCAGCAGACATTTCTGAAATTATGGTTACCTGATGGACTCTCCTGACATAAAAGGTCTAAACTGCATTTGAACACCCAAACCACATGTGCTGCCCTGTATGTAACCTCAGAACGTGTTCTGACCAAAAGGAAAAGTCGCCCCTTATTCTTCGTTGCTACCCACACTCTTCCGTAGGTGAGGCCAGAGCTGTGTGTACCACAGGACTAGCTGGAGAGAGAATGTATGGTGTGATTGTTTGTCTAGAAAGATTCAGGAACTAAAGACATTCACTTGGAGAGAAAAAATATTTGGAGCTGCTGAAGAATTCATGGAACAGTAATGATCTGTTTGCTCATTTGTATATTCATTCATTCATCCATCCAACTATATTTAGTGTCAGGCCTGTCTCAGATGCCCGTAATTCATAGTGGATGAAACCAATAAGATCGATCAAGGAGAGCTTCCATTCCAATGTGGGGGACTGCATAAAAACAGTGGATCACGTTGTGCCATCAGAGAGAGGCCCTGATGAAGAGAGGAAGGAAGTGCAGGCTGGAATTGGAGGAGTCGGTGGCTGGAACAGGTGATTTGAGCAGTGCTCTTGACAAGATGAGGGAGTGAGCCACTTGGGCATGAGGGGAAAGGGGGCACCGTTGGTATGTGTTAGGTTAGGAGATGCAGGAAAGCTGGGACCCCTAGAGCAGAATGAGTTCCAGGGAAGCTGAGGAACGTGAAGTTGGAGCGACAGGGCTTTGTGGGTAGGGGACTCATGAGAAGGTGTTGAGCAAAGCGGAAAAAACAAATTTAACTTTGGAGAAAATCATTTGCACGTGTGTACCAGTGACTCAAGAAGCTGAGGCAGGAGGATGGCTTGAGGCCAGGTGTGTAACAGTGAGACCCTGTCTCAAAATTAACAACAACAAAAAAACAACCTCACATTAGTTTTTGTTGTGTGTGGGGTATGTTATGTGCGGCACGTGTACGTACAATGTTTGCGTGTGTATGTGTCCTGCTCACATGGGTGTTGGGGCCAGAGGAGAAAGCCAGGTGCCCTTCCCCACTTTGCTGCATTGTTTCCTTGAGACAGACTTTCTCATGGAAACCAGAGCTGCTGGTTTTTGGTGTGATGAGTCAGCGCAGCAATGCTCTTGTCTCCGCATAGCCACGCACAACTTCTTCTGTGGGTGCTGGGACTTGAACCCAGGCCTGCTTGGATCCTCACGCTTGGGAAACATGTGCTTTTGCCCCCTGAGTCATCTCCTCAACTCCCTTTGTGCGCTGCCTAGAGAAACTGGTTCCTTCTTCCAACTCTTGGTGTTGTTTTTTTTTTTCCCCAGGTAGGGTCCCACTGTAGTCCAGGATGTTCCTGGAACTCTCTTGGTAGTTCCAGGATGGCCTTGAACTCATAGCGATCTTCCTACGTCTGCCTCTCAAGTGCTGGGATAAAAAACATTCGCCACCATGCTTGGATGTTTGGTTTTTTGAGGTAGCTTAGGCTAGCCTTGAACTGACTATGTAGCCCAGGATAACTTTGAACTCCTGCCTCCACCTCCCACATCCTGAGATAAGAGGATTATGCCACCAGGTGTAGCTGCCTTCATCCATTCTTCCATCCCCTTTCTGAGGCGCCATGTGCTTCCTGCTGGGACCTTGACTGCATGGACACAAATGTCCAATATGGGAGTGACTTAACTTCCCTTCCCTCCATGGTTCCTGTCACTACAACCAACAAATGTACTCTGCTTGGAGGAACTATTCTCCATCCCCTGATCTTTATTTATCTTTATTTATAACGCCCTCCGACTCGCACCACGGGGCCCTGCCTGGCCTCAGTGGCCCTTCTGTATTCTCCACTCTCACCTACCTGACTCACTCTGTAGTTCCAAGATTTCTGATGTTCAAGGGCACCATTTCCACCGGGCTCTCCACCATGGTTTTTGCAGGTCAGAGTTTCCTGTGTCAGGCCATGGGTCAGCCACCACTACGGGTGTCCACCTCCTCCCCACAGTCATTCCCCATCTCTGGTCAGCAGGGAGTGGTTGTGGAAGGAAGAACACCTGAAAACATGTGGAAAACAAAGCCTATCTCCACAGCTGGCATCAGCTTGAAAGGAAGCAACGAACAGCTGCTCAGCAGTGAGCACCGATTATGCCAACAGACACTTTCCACTTCTTTTATAGTCTCTTCCCTTCACTCTCATAGCTTCCTGGGCAGACATTATCCTCACTTACAGATGAAGAAACTGAGGTTCAAACTAGAGTTGCCTGATGTTCAGAGCCCAGCAGAGTGTCTCGACTTAGTTTCTGGTCCTCGTTGACCTAGTGCGTATGTTGTGTATCTTTCAAATCAGGTCGTCTCTCCATTAGTTCAACAGTACTGTATGATTTCTTCAGGTTGGAAACCTATTTTTGGTTTTGAAACTTGTAAAACATATAAGCAAATATAAGGTTGAGTCTGGGGAGATGGTTCAGTGATAAAGGCATTTGCTTGCAAAGCATGCTGGCCCTGGTCAATTCCCCAGCCACCTGTGCAAAGCCAGACAGGCATTTGTTTACAGTTGCAAGAGACTCTGGCACGCCCATCACACACATATAAACAATTAGATAAATAATTTTTTTTACAAAGAACATATAAGGCAGTAGTGAAGTTGTATATCTCCACCATCCAGCTCACAGAAAATTGCAACATTTTCTGTATAATTTTTATAATATTTTTGTTTACTTATTTGCAAGCAGAGAGAGAGAGAGAGAGAGAGAGAGAGAGAGAGAGAGAGAGAGAGAGAGAGAGAGAGAGAGAGAGCATGCCAGGCACTATAGCTGATGCAAACAAAACTCCAGAGGCATGTGCCACCTTGTACATCTGACTTTACAGAGTTACTGAGGAATTGAAGCTGGGTCATTAGGTGTTGTAGGAAAGTGCCTTAACCACTTAGCTATCTCTCTCTAGCCCTATAATTTTTTTTTGAGAAATAAAAGCTGGTATGTACCCTTGGTACCCTTCTAAGGGCAATGCCTTCCTTTTCTTCTTCCCACTGGGACCATTCTCCTCAACTGGGCATGTCTCACCTTGAAGTATGGATATTGTTCTACTTTTCTTACTTAATATGTACATATTCCTAATCAAGATATAACACTGTGGCTGGGGACATAGCACCTGCCTACATGTGCCAGGTCCTGAGTTTTACCCCAAGACGGAAAAATAAGATCCCTGTGAGAGTGATCTTATTTAGAAAAAGTGTGTGTGTGTTCATTCATGAGTATTTGTGGGGTACACATGTATGTGTGTACATGAAGTGTGTGTATGTGTTCATTCATGTGCATTTGTGGGGTGCGCATGTATGTGTGTACATGAAGTGTGTGTATGTGTTCATTCATGTGCATTTGTGGGGTGCGCATGTATGTGTGTACATGAAGTGTGTGTATGTGTTCAATTATGAGTATTTGTGGGGTGCACATGTATGTGTGTACATGAAGTGTGTATGTGTTCATTCATGTGCATTTGTGGGGTGTGCATGTATGTGTGTACATGAAGTGTGTGTATGTGTTCAATTATGAGTATTTGTGGGGTGCACATGTATGTGTGTACATGAAGTGTGTGTGTATGTGTTCATTCATGTGTATTTGTGGGGTGCGCATGTATGTGTGTGCATATGGAGGCCAGAGGATAATCTCTGGTCTCACTCCTCAGGAGTGCTCCTAAACAGGGTCTCTCATGGGCCTGAGCTCACCTAACTGGGCTAGACTGGATGGTCAGTGAGCCCCAGGAGTCGGCCTCCCTCTTCTCAGCACTGGGATGATAAGCGGGCATCACCATGCCCAGGCTCGCACAGCACACACCTTACCGACTCTCCTAGCTCCCCAGCTCCAAGAAGACAGAGTTTATAGATGCACCTGAGTTATGAATCACGAGGCGAGATCATCCTGGGTCAATGGTGGACTTTTAATCCAGACCAAACATTCTTTCAGGAAGACAAGGAACCCAGAGGAGACAGTCACATGGAGACAGAGGCCGGGATGGGGTGATGTCGCCTTAGGCCTCCACAGGCAACTGAAGAAGGCTGAACTGCTCCCCTAGAGCTTTCCAAAGACATGGCCTTATCTGTGCCCTGACTGCAGGTGTGGGGCCTCCAGAACAAACTCCTGTAGTTTGAACCCACCCGGCTTGTCCTCATCTGTCATAGCCTCCGTAGGAAGTTAACACACCCTCTGAGTAACCCACCTTCAGGGGAAGCTCCCCCTCCCTAGTC
>PVHP010027777.1:0-23525 GCA_004024765.1 Zapus hudsonius
GGAAGACTGGGATGAGTACTAAGATATACAGGATACCTTGCCACAAGGACTAATACAGACAGCCCACAGAGGAGGATATACAACTGATCAGGGATGGGGAGGGGGGGAATTGGGGAATTCGGGATAACAACGCATGGTTTGCCCACTAAATAATGTAACACATTATGGACAATAAATATATATTAAATAAAAAAAAAGTTATAACAAGGTCAAAAATATAAAAAAAAATATTCCATGAGGCACAAAACTATAAAGAAATTATTTTTAATAAGATCTTTTTATATATATTTTATTTATTCATTTACAAGCAGAGACAGATAGATAGATAGAGAGAGAGAGAATGAGAGAGAGAGAGAGAGCACCAGGGCCATCACCTTGTGGGTCTGGCTTTTGTGGGTCCTGGGGAATTGAACCCAGGGCCTTAGGAACTGGAGGCAAGTGCCTAACCGCTGAACCATCTCTCCAATCCCAAGAAATTCTTAATATTCCTCTATAAGATTATTTACTTTGTTATTCAGAAATTACAAAAATAATGTGTATACTACAAAAAATGTAATTGGAATCCATAAAAGATTGTCTCTCAGTTTGGTTTGTGATTTTCTATCTATGACCTATACTGAATTGTTCCAGAAAAAACAGCACATTGTCCATGTGAAGTAGCTGACTGCTGACCCAAAGGGGCCCACTTCAGTGAAGAAAGCTTTACTGAATTAATAACTTCTATTGTAACACGGCATGCTGATCACCTTAAAATCAGCTCCTGCTAAAGAAGGGCAAGCAAATATTTTAAATGTGAATTTCTTCATATGCAGAAAATGAAGGAAACATTTATATTCCCCTGGAAGTAGACATTGACTATTTCTTTAAAAGTTTTAGAAAGAAGATTTACACTATAGAGATGTCACATTTTCATCCACAATGATGCCACAACATCAAAACAACAACAAATTATATATCCATAGGAAGGTTGTTTAGAGTGGTAGCAGAGAGCTTACTTACAGACAGAAATCGTGTTGTATTTTGAAAAGTAGAATTGTTCACAGACCTTGAATTTTATACATTGAATACTTACAGATTTTCAAATGTACAGTCTCTGGACATTTAAAGCAACCCATGAGAACTTACTCAGCACAGTGATATCCAGTAGAGTCAGGAAATGTTCTCAGGCATATGGTAAATATTTGGCACCATTTGTGTAGTGATAAATTAGATATATCAGAACTCAGTTGGCATTGCACGAATACTATTATCTGAAAATATGTCATGTTTTCAGTATAAAGCATAAGGCTGTTAACTCATCCTAGCTATTTTTTTTCACTTGAGTTTGGGATGAAAACAAATGATCAAAGATCCATGATATGTTGATGGGATTCTGTATTACACTGAGACTTCTCTGCTTTTATAGGATATAAACACTCATGTAAGGAAAACCTTACAGTGATTTTTTTTGCTATTTTGAGGAGTAAGACATGTGGATTATGTGAGTTTTATGTAATAATATTTGTTTATTATAAAATGTTATCATAAAATTTTGTAAAAAGATAGTGTACAGACTTGTCCATAAAATTCTTATATCACATTTTCCCATAGTACTTTTGTTTTTCTCAAATGAATAAATGTACATTTTAAATGAATGGAAGATTATATATTATTATTTTTTTATTTAAAAAAATAAACATCTTTGTTGTCACTAATTAGCTACATTGTATGAGCAAATATTTTGGTGGTACCTCCATTTTTCTTCTCCCTGGCCCCAACCTTACTGGGGGCCCTCCTAGGTGGGCATACAAGATCAGTCCATTCGGTAGGGGGTTATGAATTGTACAAGAGGTAGACAGTCATATAGAGCCCAAACAAAACCTATGAGAAAGTGTTGAGATAAACAAAATACCTACCACCACAGCAAGTCAGATAATGCATGAAAGGACAATGGAGACAGACACCTACTATGCCCAACACAACCCAAAACAGAAGTCCAGAGACACTTAAGATCTCAACAACAAAGCATACTTAAAAATTCACCCACCATGACTCAGGGAACTGAGTGGAAGAGGAAATAGAAAGAATGTAAATTATGTATTTTTAGAGAATAACTCATTTCAATTTTAATAAATGCTGCATTATATAATGGAAAAATTTAAATAGTGTTAATAGTTTTAATTTGATTGGTAATTTAGAATCAAAAACATAACCTACATATGTAATTTAGTAAGATTTTCTGAACAATTCAATATTTTAATACTCAGCAATTTTTATGTTATGTAATTATATGTTATATATTTCTAATTCTAATTATTTACAGAGATACAAATATATTTCCATATTTTCATTATCCTTAATTAATAGTCATAATAGAGGTAAAATAATTTGTATTCGATTAGTAAATTTTTACATAAGTAAAAAAATCACACTTCATTTCTCTTTAAAATTTGTACAATAAATATTTAAAAAATTGAAATGACAAAAAGTATTAATCCTCCTTCAAGCAAGATCTTTTCTGTGAATAATTCGAACTACTTACTTGTGACTCTGACATTTAAACAATCTTCCCAATCATAAAACAGCAAAATTTCCTGCTATATATTTTAATATGAAGGAGATAAGCAACACACATTGAAAATGTAAATGATAATGCTAAACTTATAGCCTAAGCTTAATGGGGTACAATTTAATAAAAATTCAGAGAGAAGAAAAAAAAAAGTATAAAAATGGACCTATCAATTTAAATATATTCAGATGGAAGATAATAAATTGAAATAAATCTCTCATATAAACACTATAAAAATAAAATAAATTACATAAACACAGATGACATTTATGGACTTATCTGCCAGGTACATGTCTTATGCTTCATACATCACACTCTCTATCATATCCCCTGTAAGTACATCATGATTTAGTAGATGGTTTTACAATAGTTCATGAAACAGTGATGTTGAAAGAGTTTCAAAAATTTTTCTATGATCAAATTATATAATAGTCAAACATTTTCTTGGACAGACTATTATTATATGATGTCTGGCCATTCTCCTTCATTACCATAATATATGCAATTATATTATAAAATTCTCTATATATGGTTATTGTGATTTCAACCATGGCCTTTAGAAGCAGGAGTTATCAATGTAAAGGAGATAGGAAGTGTAAGCAATCAGTGTAGAAATAAACCTTTGCTGGATCTGAGGGCACGATGTGAGAAGGACCTTGGCTTTTATTGCTATAAGCCATTGTCTTCAGTAAACACTTTCAAGGAAGGAAATACCAGTGTTATGCAGCTGAGTCCAAAAGTTGTATGACAGCTCTGAGATGAAAAAGAATATTTAGACAATAAAAGAACCAATAAGTGATACAATTGTTGGTAGTTGTAGGAATAGTAGTTATGATAATTTGTGATAAAATGTGCAGGAAGGGGAATATAGAAATACAGCAGGAGAGAAGTAAGAGAACCCCGAACTGCTCTAATTAGCTTTCTTAATCGAGAACTTTCTCTTTTCATTCTTTCAAAATGTCTGTATTCCCTTCAAACGTTGACTGCCTCTTCCTTTGATTTTGAGTTTTTCACCATAGCTCACACATTAGCTAAATAAAAACAAAACAATAAAAAAATACAAAAAATAGAAACCCATCAGATCCCAGATGGCAGTTAGTGCAGTGATGGAAGACACTACACAAGCTGCCAGGGGAAGCTGAACAACGACAGCTGGTGTAAACAGACCACTGACAGTCTGAGGCCATGAGTAGGCTGACCACACCTCCTACTGGGAGAGAAAAGGAAACCAAGAAAAGGAGCACGAGTGCAAAGGAGGAGCCTGAGCCTGGGGAAGACAATCAACAGCTATTAAATTCGGCCAAATATTCCACTCAGTGAGGGGGAACCCTTGATTGGAACCGGGGATTCAGGGCAATATGCAACGGCTCACATACTCTTGGGCTACCAAGAAAAGATGCACTATGCGAGTGACTGCTGGTGAGGCTTTTAAAAATAGAAGCTAAGTAACCCAGATCATTGTATATTTGTTAATGGATACTGACCTCATTCTCCGATGGAGATTGTGTTTGTATTTTTCAGGATACAGTGAGGGAGCTGTGGCCCATATAACCCTACCAACCGACCACAGGCAGAAAGCTGAGATCCTGGCATGAGATGAGCCACCACAGTCATAGGGGGAGGATTCATACGGAACCCCACAGAGAATAATTGGATGTACAAGGGACCCACACTCATAGCCATCCAATCAACAAAAGATAAGCCAGTGTGACAGAAACCAACGAATCTCGACACAAAAACCCTTAAGCTCACAACACCATAGCAGCCTCAATACTCGCCCCCCACGACTCAGGGAACTGAGCAGAAGAGGGGGCAGAAAGATTGTGAGGGCTGTGGTGGGGGAGAATAGCAGAGACCTGGCAACCCTCAGTAACTGCACACTTGAGACATGAGAGCCTGGCTGAAGAATGAGCTTTGCATGGCCCCCTACCACAAAGACTGATCCAGACGGCCCACGGAGGAGGATATCCAGCTGACTGGGGAGGGATAAAGGGGGCAACAGGGAATTGGGGATAACAACTCATGGTTCGCCCACTAAACAATGTAACTCATTATGAACAATAAAAAAATAGAAACCTGATAACCTGCTTATATTCTCAATTTCAAGACAGTGAAAGTAGGCAGATATAAAGCCCATCCATTAAGTCCAGCACTGCAGAGGCTGAGAAGGGAGTCCTTGAATTTGAGATAATTCTCAAATTCTTACTGACATTATATGTTTTTCAGAAGGCAGTGAGAACCCAGGCAGGAGATTAATGGGGCAGGAGATGCCCATCAGCTAAGGCCCAGATGAAATCACACAGGAAGTGCCAGCTGAGCAAGAGTGTAGCTCCTACAAGGAGCCTGACAACCTGCCCAAGAATGATGGAGACAGACACTGAGGGTACTCAAATCTTTCCAAAGCAGAAATCCAGAAGCTGCTGAGAGCTCAACACTACAATAGACTTAAAACACATCATGCACCATGTCCAGGGAATTTTACTAAAGAGGCTTTGGAGAGATTGTAAGAGTAAGGTGGGTGGGAGGGACTATCTAGAGACATTGCTCCCCCACCCCAATGACTGACTCTTGGTCACATAGCACATAACCCACAAACTCATGGAGCATACCAGCAATCCCACTGAGGAGGGTCCTCAGTGGAAGGGGGCAGGAAGGAGGGACATGGTGGTACCAACAAATGATTTATTGATACAAAGTTTATACTTAATAAATAAATTAAAAAGTTCATTAAAAAAGGTAACATACATTCCTCATTTGAAATATCAAATGTCAACAGGGATTTGTTTTGTACAACGCAGTTCCTGTAATATTCTAGAAGAACTCAGATTCTATCAGTCAGCTTGGTCTGCTCTCTCTCCTAAATTTTAGATGTCTTTCTCAGGACCATCTCTCAGCATTCATATGTTACTGAACAACTGTTATCTTGAAAAGAAAAATCACAAGAACATGCTACCTCCACATTACATTTCTTGAATACATAGCCAAATTCATTTTCTTTAAAATTTGTTTCTAATATTTTTCCTACTAATTCCTGCCTGTCCATCTATTTGAATTCTCTTTCCTCATCCCTGAAATGAATGCATCAGAATTTTCATTGATGAGACATATTGGTGGAAAATCCTTTCAATATATATTCCAACTGGACATATTTTTATTTGCTATTTATTATTGGAAATTGGATATTCTATATAGAATATCTTATATGTTATTGTTTTATTCTGGCATTCGTGGCTGTTTTTGTGTATCAGGGTTGTTTTTGTTTTCTCCCTTATCTCAGATAAGTTTTACCTTTTCTATATTTTCTGCAATCTCTTTTACTACACAGGCTTACATTTAGTTTTCTCCTTGAAATCAGTCAATTTTAATCATAAGAATTTAAATATTTTTATAAAATGTCTATATATCTATAAGTACTTTTCTTGAATTCTGTGAATACTGTTCTATTTTTAAGAAGATTATTGTGTAGCAACCTAAAGTAAATAGAAAAATATGATGCAAATTATTTTTTTCATCATGTATGAGTTGTTTATCTTCATCCCTACATAGTCATAACTATTCCGGTCTGTTTTTCTCATCTAATAGTGTCATTATAATTTCCATTTAGGTCTTGATTAATCATATCAAGTGTGATGGCTTGTACTGATTGACAAGTTGACAGTACTTGGAATTACCTAGAAAAAGAACCTCTAAGCATGTCTGTGAGGCATTATCTAGATAGATTATGTTACCTCGTGGGCATCCCTGTGAAGTACTGTTTTGTTCATGTTAATTGAAGTGGGAAGGGCCATCTTAACGTGTGTCCTGTAATTGATGAATCAGAGAAAGCTGGCATATTCAGACCTTTCTGATGCCTCTTTTTGGAAAGAATGTGACCAGCTGTCTTACATCCATGCCCCCATGACTTTCAAAGGCAAGTGACTTTCAATGAGGTAGGTGAAAGTTGCCTGGGGACAGTTCTCTGGAAAAGAATACAAGCATCAAGTTGTCTGCTTCACACCAGGCTCCCTCATGACAGCTAGAAGATGGATGTACCTCTAGAAGGATCTGGAAAGAACGAATCTACCATCTAATGTTATAAAAAAGTGAGTAAGTTATCTTTTTTCACTTTTTGGTAAATCAATGACATTTACATAAACAAAAAGAAAATATAAAAATGGTCATTTTCTGCATTCTGCCTGCTGCTATTAAGTTTTTTGGAAGATAATCTTCCTTTTAGGAAGTGAGTGTAAATACATTACTTTTTTTAAAAAAAAAAGGTTGATTTCAAACCATAAAGCTTGCAGTAATGGTGAGATTATTTTATATAGTAGAGGAGATAGCATTTAAAGATGCAGCATAAGAGAAATGCCACTAATCTCCATTATTTTGTTAAGTTAAAACTATCTATCTGTCTCTGGTTTATAGGAAATATGTAATTTTGGTTGGAAAATAGTACAGTCGCAAAGTGCTTGCTGTACAAAACAAGAGGTGCTGAGTTCAGATTCCCAGTACCCAAGTCCATGTCAGCAATCCCAGTGATGGTGAAGCGGAGACAAGAGGATCCAACCAGTCTAGCTGAGACAGTGAGCTTTAGATGTAGTGTAAGATATAGTCTCAAAGTACACTGTGAAAAGTGACTGAAGAAGTCCCCAACATCGACCTCTGGTGTCCACATGCATGTCACACCAGTACCACCACACCTGTAGTCATACAGGTGCCCAAACACATAGGAACACACAATCATACATGATTGATCATTCATGCCAAAAATTATTATGAACTCTCAAACTACAATTTGATATTTTATAATGCATGTTCATTGAAGTGATTCTTTTCTGGAAAAATAAACTAAGATGATTAGTATACATTGGTATCCATTATCCCTCAGGGAAATTAAACGATTGAATGAAGAGCCATAGCAATTTTTTTTTTAGTTTGCAGATAACACTGGGTGAATTCTTTCAATAACTTCATGATATTTCTGATAAAACTCTATATACTGAATATTATCAAACCGCCAAAGTGAGAGATAGTTCAAATGTAAGTGTCATGCAATTTTCTAAAACAATTGGACTGTAATTTTTAAAGTTGTCTTAGCTCAGAAACATTAAGAAAATGGGAGGAAATTTTCTACCTTGAGAAAACTAAATAGAGAAAGAAGCAAAAAGCAATGTGGTTCACTAGATTTGAACTGGATAAGAACAGAAGCCTGTAGTAAGAAATATTACCAAGCAATTGATGACTTTTGAAAATGTCTATGGATCAGATCACAGTACTGTTACAGTTGCTGACTTTTGGTAGTTGATATATAAGCCTGTCCTTGTTTGTAGCAAAAGCAAAATGAAATATTTAAGGGAATAAGGTGACCAACCAAATCTCTAAAAAGCTGAGAAACTGAAAATACATGGTTACATATGGAGAAATAGACAGCAATTGTGATAAAATGTTTACCTTTGAAGAGTATGCAGATCAAATATGAATTGTGTGTATTTAATAATAATTGTTCTTCAACATAAGAAAGTCTCTCAAAATAAATGGTATATTATGATAATTATCTTGAGAAAAATAAGAATCCCTTAATATGGCAAACACATTTGAAAACACAAACTAGACATATTTCATTTGGCAAAATCATATAAACATATGGTAATTTCAACCTCACATAATTTGAAATTTTTAAAAATATTTTATTTATTCATTTTCAAGCAGAGAGAGACAGAGAAAGAGACAGACAGAGATAGAGAGAGTGAGCGAGCACACCAGGTCCACCACCTTGTGGTTCTGGCTTATGTGGGTACTGGGGAATTGAACCTGGGGCCTTAGGCACTGGAGGCAGGTGCCTTAGCCTCGGAGCCATCTCTCCAGCACTGAAATTTTTAATTGCATAAAACACTTTTGTGCCAGTGCATGGGGCATAAAAAGAATACTGTAGCAAGGAAAAACCTGTATCAAATCTCTAGTATACACATAAGCCTATGATAATTTTTCTATGTTACTTCTTTCCTAGGATGTGGGGTCCTTTAGCTGAGGAGTTTACTCAGAGTTGCAGGTGCTGCTATATGAGAGGGTTAAAATTTCTTGTGCTTGCTCTTAACCAAGTATTAGCGATTTAATTCAACTGGCAAGTTTAAGCCCAATTTTAACTAACACTCAAAAAGATAATTATATTTTAGATAAAAATTCAGTTTGGGGCTATGACACTATGAATCATTGGTCTTCTCTTCTTTTTGTTCTTGAAATTCTTGAGTCATGTCAGTTTGTATTGTACAGATGTTTTCTTTTCACTTCAGTTCATTGGTGAATGAAGCAATACAAGCAGTCCATCAAATACGGTGTTTCTGTCACAGAAACTGCTATGTAGAAAATTCATGAATTGCAGCCCTAAGCCTTTCATATATACCATCAAAAGTTCTGATGTTCGAGGCATTTGCCTATAAAGTAGAAGGACACGAATTCGATGTCCCAGTACCCACATAAAGCCAGGTGCACAAGGTGGCACATGCATCTGAAGTTCTTTGAAGTGGCTGGAGGCCCTGGTGCCCATTTTCTCTCTTTGTCTGCCTCTTTCTCCCTCTCACACACTCTCTCAAATAAATAAATAAATAAATAAATAAAAATAAATAAATGTTTTTTTTAAAGTTATAAATTAATTGGGGAATATGCACATTTTTTCTTTTTAAGTTTTTATTGATAGTTTCCATAACCATAGATCATAAGCCATTATGATTCCATCCTCATCCTCCCCATATCTCTTCCACCTCTCAATTAGTCTCTGTTTTGGTTCAGTGTCATCATCTTTTCCTCCCATGATATGTAGGTATTATTATCAGGCTATGCAAAGTCATGAATATCAAAGGTCATTTTTCATCTGGAAGTTTGCATCATAAGCAGTCCTATCCTCTGTTTGGCCTGAGCATCTTTTGAGAAACCTATTCTCTATGCCTCTTTGGGAAAACATTTATTCAAGTCATTTGCCTCTTCTTATTTTTATTTGTCTATCCATAACTGGGTTTTTCTTGTTGATTGGTTTTGCTAATGATATTTTTGGGTTTTAACATAATTTTGACATTGTATGTATATAGTTTCTGAAGGACATCAGACACATTAGATCAGGGCTCAAATTAAGGGCTTCATTCTCACTTGATTGTATTTCCCAGGATCCTATTTCCAAATAATGTCACCTTCACAGGGTCTTAGGAAAATGACTTGCACATTGTTTGGGGAAAGGCCTCAGTTTATCCATAGCATCATCACATATTGCTTTTATTACATGTAGACTCCCCTGTAAACAAGCCTGAAGCCTTCCATGCCTGGTTGCCTTGGTTGAGAGAGGGTGGGTTTAACCAAGATGATGTCAGATGGCTTGAGGCAGGGACTTCTTAGACTCCTGACCATGAGCTGACCACGCTTAACCCTGCAGCTAATCAAATGAGAGAGAAAAAACAAGGCTTTGAATGTTTTACCTACCTATCCGAACAAAAGCAGTTTCAATGATGGAATAAGTACAATGGTGAAAGCAAACAGCTCATCCATGTCATTGTGATCTCTATGCAACAACCTTATGGCCTCTGGGCAAATCTACCTTCAAGCACTCCAGCTGTTGCTTATACTGTTCTCCAAAGACTGTTTTCTAAACACATAAGACACCAGAGGTTAGTTAACACTATAACATTTATGAAACCTTGAGTCAGTCTACTGTAATTTTTTTATCTATAGAGAGAGTTGGCAGGATCTCTGAAGGCCCATCAAGGTCCATACAAAGCAGACATCAGTTGGTTTCAGGAGTCATCTGCTAAAGCGGATACTCAAAAAGGACTTTAGCAGGGTCCAACACAGCATGAAGACATCCCAGAGTTCATACCAGCTGTTTCCTGGAAAGGGCAATGTTGGGAACAGCAACATATTCATGGGGGCAATGACCCATCTAGCCTTCCATAATCCCCAGACATTTTCCCTTGGACATTTCTCTTCTTAACCGGGTGCAACTTCCATGGACCTGCCTTTCAGCTCCTCAGTCATGAAGGGCTCAGTGGTACCCAATTAATCTGCCTGGCTCAAACCATGCCAATGGAGAGTGAGGCTGCTCTCTATCCTGCTATGGCTCCTGCCCTTTGGGTCAGCTTCACCCCTCATCCTCTGGGTTTGGTAGGCTCCAGGGAGCTAGCACAGGCTGCAGCCTTGGCTATTGTTTATCCCTCACCCACACCTGGCTGCTGTGATAACCTATGGAGAGATGAGCCATTTCCACTCCCAGTGTACCTTTTAGCAGAACAGAAAGGTACATGACTCTCTGGGAACATAGTTATCCACTCTGGGAAGCCTAATTCTTTTACCAGGAGAACCTTAACCTTCATACTCAGAACTGTTCTTTAGGAGCTAAAGCCTTCCAGAAGCTCACTGGAGTGGCATTTTTCCTCCATAGGGACTCCAGCTCTACCCAAATCTTGCCACATCTGTCTTGGAGTTACCCTAACAGATTCCTTTCTCCATTTGGCCTGGATTGCTTTAGCACCTTATGAACTCAATTTAACATCTTTGCCTCTTTCTCTCCATCCTCAACATCTGACTCTTCCCATGAGCGCCAAGTTTTTGGATCCCATGAAGGGCTTTTCAACACTGATGGAACACGTGCTGTGTTCAACTTTCGGTCTGCTAGCCTTAAAAGACAGTAAGCCAGCATCTTTATATTCTCTTCCCTTTTATCCAATTCACCTCCCCGTTCAGATACTAGCGCACAACACATTAGCTTCATGTCACTCTCCGTCTGTGATTTCTCTTTTACACAAGGAAGTTCTGTTTTCTCAGCCATCCTGGCCCCAGGCCTCAGATATATATTGTATCACCCATAAAAATGGCCAGGCTTCATCTGTAGCAGCTTGCCAACACTCAAATTTCGTGTATGCCACACTCAGGGACCTTAACACATCCTCCAATCCTTCAACCATTTTCAAGGCATCCCATAGTCCCAAGGTGGAAACTGCCCATCAGCATGTCTGCCCCTTACCACAAACAGGGGGGTGACCACTCTGAGATTCCTCTCAGGGACTCAACCTCCTGATGGCTCTGCCTTAGTTATGCCCCTCACTACCATTAGCAAGATCCATGCAACCACCTAGAGCCAGAAGCACATGACCACAGGGAGGGAGGACCATGTTGGCATTTCCTCTGAAGAAGTTCCAACCTCTGCCTCAGTTGTAGACCTGGTTGTCCATAGCCAGGACCATGCACGCATGTGTTCCTCCCAGCTCATATTTGCTTCTGTTAGGCCCTGCGTTGAGTGCCACAAGTATCAGGAAACCTTTTCCCTTCAGATAAGACATAGATGTCAGACCAAGCGACGATTACACAAAAACCAGATTTGGTGAACCAAAGATTTTATTAGGGTGACTTACCAAATAGGGTACTAGTTTGTTTATTGTAGTAATAGATGACTTAAAGGCAGCTACATCACCAAAAAAAAAAAACTCAGCTCTTTATAATTCATGCTGTGCTTTGAATATGTTCACGTTCATTTTGTGTACTTTTGTTTCAATTTTTGCTCATAATAGCTAAGAAGCTTATGAAAAACAAGTGTCTGAGAAAAAAATATCCTACAGTGTGAACTTCTGACATGTCAAGTACTTTGAACAAAGGCTATTGGATGACCTCAGATACATCCCATGAACCATGGTCTCCATAACCTTCTCTCATCCTCTCTTATATTTCATTCTTCCCTGAAGCAAGTTCTACAAATGACAGTTCTTTTCTAAGGTGGGCCATACAAAGTTGAATTCCTTTTCTGTAAAGCCAGCCATCTACCACTCTACCTTGATATGCTGCCCCACCTTTCTCTGGACGCTGGTCATGATGACATTCTCTAGTCTGCCCTTGACCAATAATATGCATAAGATTCCCATTAGAGAAGAAATCTGGTCCCAGACCCTGTAGGAATTCATGCTATAAATGAGAGACAAAGAAGGGTCTGAAGAGATCTTTTCCGGTCTTCCCATTCAGTTATTATTTAATAATACACTTGTTTCATTACTTCTCTACACAGCATTCCTGACTTCAACAATGTGCTACATAAAATGCACTTTTCCCTCTGTGTTTCCTGGCCTTACTCTGGAAGAGCCTGTATCATGTAATATCATGATGAATTTCCTTTTTTCTTGCTAAGCTGCTTTTGTTAGATGAGTGTCAGCTCTGGCCATTATGATGGAGAGAAGGCCTCTCCACTTACCATCCCTACACACGGTGGATCGAAGGCATTCACATCAGTCCTTTATAGATTAGAAAAGTCAGTTCCCTTGTTGAAGGTACACATCCCAGACAGGACAGGCAGTGCCTGTCACTTTCTTATCTCATTATAAAGCACCCTTCTGCCTCCGTGATTCAAGGAGTATATGGAGTGTGTTATAAAAGGCCGTAGGCATTTTATTAGATAATATGTAGAACATTTACTTAAGATATATCACAATCTAAAACTTAAAAGACAAAAATAATTTGAATTAACTATTTGTGGAGGAAACTATATTTAATTTTTTTAAACTGTGGGGTAATGATAAAAGAAGAAATTGTTTAAAAAGACTTATAATGTCTGCTTTAGAAATGTTATGTATGTGCAGACATCGTGGGAGATGTTTACTGCACAGAGAAGGTGCACATTCAATACTCAGCCAATCAGTGGCTATCCACAGGGCCTCGGAGGACATGCTTTTCTTTCTTTCATGAATGAACTCTTGTAAGTACCAGCAGATGACATGACTGCGTTTTTAAAAAAATTGTTTGCATTTTTTAAAGAACTCATTTCACGTTAATTGCTCACATCTACTCCAACTGCCAAAACCCTCCTGGGTGTAAATGCTGTCAATATGTGGGATTGCTAAGCAAAGGAATAATGGTGGAGTTATGTATGACTAGAGATGAAGGGAAGGTTATGAAAACACCTTCCTTTTCTACCGCATAACAGGATCATAAATTTCAGGGTTTCTTAAAGAGATGCTGTTTGTAAGGTAGAGGATCTGTCAGAGTAATAGACAGGGGTTCTATAAACTTCTGGACCATTGGCAGCTTAACTTTCTCCAGCATAGAAAATCCCCAGCTAAAAGACAGCACCATCTGTCTTTGGGAAACAGACATCAAGTCATGCAATGGAACAAGCAACTGACTACATAAAATTCATTTTATTCGCACTTCAAATAATATATGGAAAGGTAATAGGAGTGCTAGGAACTTTTGATCTAGCCTTGATGGAGCTATCAAACAAGATGGATGGAAATGAAATGGTTTTGTGTTTGCAAAGAAAATCCATAAGTATAGTATTTTTATAGATTTTTTTCTTTTACATTACAACTTAAAGTGATATACATTTAACAGAAAACACATTCTTTAAATTTAAAGAAAATATATAAAGAAAACTAAGTTATAAATAAATAAGCTTTCTGAATCTAATTCAGCATAGACACCTGTAAAAAAAAATAGGTCTATCTGACATTTAAGTCTGTTCTTTCCCTGGGTAAATTAAGAAATAACCTTGTAATGCAGGTGGAAATTACAGTGTTGCATTTGAAAGAACAGTTTGGACACACTCCTGTGTATCTCCCAGCACATGAAGGATCAGTCATTCAGTACAGACAATGGAGAGCAGCAGCGATTGACCTGGACTTATGATCCTTACAACACACACTTCCCTTAACAGCAGCCTACAGTCCTGTTTCTGTAGTTGTAACTAGATGTGATCATTGATGGTAGGAATCAAATAAAAGACAAACAAATTGGATGGATTTTGACAATCATAGAGTTATTTCAAATAAAATTAAAATATCGGATTATGGAAAATATGAGAAGGGTAGGGCAGAGGAGGAAAGGAAATGCTTATCTATGGGATACAGATTGCTTCAGATTGTTCTAACATCACTGCCAAATTGCCAAATATTCTTAGCATTGCCTATGTTTGTTTAATTAAGAAATAAGCCGGGCGTGGTGGTACACTCCTTTAATCCCAGCACTTGGGAGGCAGAGGTAGGAGGATCACCATGAGTTCGAGGCCACCCTGAGACTACATAGTGAATTCCAGGTCAGCCTGGACTAGAGTGAGACCCTACCTCGAAAAACCAAAAAAAAAAAAAAAAAAAAAGAAAGAAAGAAAGAAAGAAAGAAATAGAATGCATTGTTTATAATTTTATATTAGGAATTTATGATCAAAGCACCTTTTGTGCATGTTTCGTGTAAAATCTTTCTCAAATACTATGAGTTTGTAATATTTAGTATTGATCATAAAGAAGCAAAAACCTATGACCATCTCTGTGGTATATGAGACCCAAATCTTATTGCTTAGTGATGCATCTGTCCAACTAATTTTCATAGGGACAACAAGATAGCAACTGGCTTTTTCCCTTAGAATTATATGGAAATTGCTAATAAGATGAATGATATAGATTTACTATGTTAAATTCACTTTATTTTCATTTCCAAAGGAATTTACCCATGAAAGCTCACCCTTCCTTCTTGGGTTTACAAACAAGTAGAAGAGAAGGACTTTATTAGATTCATCCATGTGAAAACTCGTGTGTACACTGTGATGAATGTCCTCCACACACCCCATCTCAATAATTAAGTTATACACTCCTTAAAAGAATGTATCTTAGAAAAAGAATAAAATAAGTCACATTTGTAGATTTTTCACACAAATGTCTTGTGATATCTTCTACAACCATGGCACATCACCATTCTGATTGATTTGATTTCCCTAATGACCGGTGGTGATGAACATCTTCAATGCTTTCATTGGACAATTGGATCTCATCTTAGATGCAATGTTATCCAAGTCCTGTTACCTTTGTTGAATTGCCTTTTTTTATCTTAAATATATATTTATTGTCCATGATGTGTTACATTATTCAGTGGGCAAACAATGAGTTGTTATCCCCAATTCCCCAGTGCCCCCCTCCCCATCCCCAATCAGCTGGATATCCTCCTCAGTGTACCATCTGGATAAGTCCTTGTGAATTGCCGTGGTTTTCTTTCCCTCTTGCACATTTCTCTCACCTCATTTCTCTGCCTTCATCTTAGGCTACTGCTGAGACGAAGCAATTGCAAAAGAAGCAATCTTTTGCTCTTGATTGAAGAAGAAAAGGTTCTGTGCTTATGGAAATTATTATTCCAATGAGTACTAACTTCACTGTTGAATTCACAAAGGCGTCTTTTAGTATGTATTGTTGTTTGAATGTAAAATATCACCCAAAGCCTCTTGTGTTTGAACATTTGGTTCCCAGATATTGGCACTCTTTGGGAAGGTGTGGAACTTTTAGTTTTAGGAGGTGGAGCCTTCCTAGAGGAAGTAAATCACCAAGGGTCATACCTTAAGAAAATCATATATATATATATATGATATATATATATATATATATATATATATATATATATATATATATATATATATATATATATATATATATATATATATATATATATATATATATATATATATATATATATATATATATATATATATATATATAATTCTTGACTCTCTGTGCTGTCTATATTCACACTGAATCCATTATGACCAGCTGTCATCTCACCACCTGCTGCAATGCCTATTCAGATTCAATGGAAAGCGTCCTCCTGAACTGTATTTCACAATGAACTTTGCCTTCCTAAAGTAGCTAATGCATAATGCTTAACTCATTGCATCTAATTTATGGATGGCTAAGTATTCTTACCAAGAAACAGTGTGGTGCTTTATCAAATGTTTGTACACTGATGGAAGCGATCATGAGATGTTTTATTTTTTTCTTTTAATGATATATATTAGGTAAATCTACTTTTATATATTCAACGATACTTGTATTCCATAATAAATCACACTTACTCTTGGAATATGGTAGTTACGGTTTCAAATGAAGTATCCCTGCAGAAGACGAGTGTATTAAAGATCTGGTCCTCAATTGATGGTGACATTTTAGTGACTCTTGGAACTTTAGGGCCTACCTTGAGGAAGTCAATCATCGGGAGCAGGATTTTGTAGGTTACAGATGGTCCCTTGTTCCTTCTTTCTCTGCTCCTTGTCCCCTAAAATAAGTGACCTCTGCCATATATGTCTGACAGCAAGACCTCCTGTCTCACTGCAGACTGGGATCCATCTACCTAAGGACTATAAACTGAGAGATCTCAAACTGTAAGCCAAAGAAACTGATCCTTCAAGTCATGCATTTTTTCATATTGCCAATGTCTGATTAACACAATAATCCTTTAATATATTGATGAATTGGGTTTGCTGGTATTATTTGTCATTTTTTTCTTCAATGTCTGATAGGGATGTTTGGCAGCAATTTACTTGGGGTGATGTAACCAACTGCCCTGCTGATTATCTCTAAAACAATGTGCCTTTGCTCTGCTGTACTTTGCTGATTGGCTCCCGCCAAAAGGTTTGAATCTTATTGCTTAAGATGAATAGGCTGGACATTGCAGCGTTGTGTTATAAAAGGGTTTTGAGTACTGGAGTAAAATGAGGTTTGCCAGACATGTCTCCCCCATTGGTGTGTGTCTGTCCACCATACTCCTCACCTCTCCTCAATGGAGCCCTTTTTTCTGCTGGCTGGCGAGAATTGGGCTACCCGCAGGGGGCCAGGGGGCCATGACCTCCCAACAAAAGTTACTCATTAGTTATAATGGTGTTCAAATTTTCTATTTTTATGGTTTTTGTCTTTGCAGATTTTTTTTATATCTAGGAGATATTCCATTTCATCTGTGTTTTTCAATTTTTGGCATTGAGTTTGCCATAGTTCATTTTATTGCTTCTATAAATTTGTAAATAATGTCTAAAATTTCATTTCTAACTTTAATGATTTTTGTCTTTCTTTTCTTCTTAGCCCATATAGCAAAATTTTTGACATTTTTGATCTAAGAACTAACTCTTGGTGATCTTTAAACTCTCTGATGCTTTTCTTTTTTCTTTTCATTTAATTCTCTTCTCATCTATGTTATTTCCTTCTTCTATCAACTTCATTTCCTTTTTTTCCTTTTTCTTGCCTTTCCCATATTCTTAGGTTTTTGTGTCTAATTTTAACAATTTTAATATAAGAAATTATTGGTATGCTCTCTTTAGCACAACTTTTCTTATATCTCATAAACTTTGGTATATTGTCATTTTATTAGTTTTTAAGCAATTTATAATTTTCTTTGTGCATTTTTATTGTTTTTAAGAACATAATGTTTAAATTCCAAATTTTGTGAATTTTGTAGTTTTCTTTCCGTTACTGACTTTTCTTTCATTATGTTTTATTCTCAGACAGTTCCTTGTTTATATATGTGAGTATATACACATATACATAAACATACATAACAAATTTAAACGATATATATATATACATACACACATATATGTGTACATATATATATATATACAGATACACACATATATGTATGTATATATATATATATATATATATATATATATATTTATGAACACACACACATATATATGATTTAAAATTTATTCGAATTTACCTTGTTGCTTAATATGTGGCTATCATGGAATACTTCTTAAATGTTCTGGAGATATCTGTTGTTCTTATATGTTTTGTAGGATATTATTTTTCTGTGCTAGATCTACTTGTGATTTAGTGTTACATATGCCTTCAATTCCTTAAATATATCTTCTTGAGTTGTATACATTTATGCAAGTAAGTTAAGGAAGTGTCAAGTTATTATTGCTAGATAGTATGCTTATTTCTTCAGTTCTTTGACTTTTTACTTTGTACATACTGATGATCTTTTATTAGGTTTATAAATGCTATGGCTGAAGCATATTGCTGCATTTTTGTGAATGTGTAGCACTTAGTCACTTGTGAACTTTCATGAACTAAGCCTAATATACCTCAATTTAAAATTACACCCTCTTGCAATTACCTTCTCACTATTGGCAGAAAACATGTGACCTAATCTGCTTGTGAGAGGAAAGGGTTTATTTTGGCTTCCAGATTCAAGTGGGAGCTGCATAATGGCAGGGTAAAACATAGCCTGAGCAGAGGATGGACATTAGCTGGTGTCCAACATCGGGTGAACAACAGCAGCACAAGAGTCTGCCAAACTATGGCAAGGAGGTCCTGGTTATAACACCCATAAACCTACTCCCAACAACACACCTCATCTAGCAATGGTCTCATTCCAAAATTGCCATAAGTTTAGGACCTAGCATTGTGAACACATGTATTTTAGGGAACACCTAATTTAAACTACCACACACCCAAACTCTGTTATGATTACATGGTGCATGTAAATCATTTTCCAATATTTTAGTTTTAACACATTTGTGTCTTGGATTTAAATTAAGTCCTGCCTAGCTAACAGAAAATTGAATTACTTAGTTGGTGACTTTGCCAATCTGGTTGCTGAATTAGAGTTTAATACATTAACATTCTGCATCAGGAAACTGCTGAGTTCAAAGTGACATGATAATGGTTCTCTTCTAGATTTATATACAGCCTTCTTCTTGCTGTATACTCCATTTACCCAGGAGTGAAAGGAAGAGAGGGCAGAGAGATGAGAGAGAGAGAGAGAGAGAGAGTCACTTAATGATAACTCAAAATCATCTTCTAGCTTCAAGTTAATTGCCTCCCAAAGTCCCTATCCCCCAAGTATCATCAAAATGGGAATTGGATCCAGGCATCATAGTGCACACCTTTAATCCCAGTGCTTAGGAGGTTGAGGTAGGAAGACCACGGGGAATTCAAGGCCAGCCTTTTATACAGAGTTTTAGTACAATCTGAACTAGAGTAAGGCCTTGCATCAAAAAACTGTGAATTGGGAAATAAGCTTCAGCATATGAATGGAGGGCATATTTACGAGGAAGTTTCTTGTTTGTTATTACTTTATATATCCCTATGGCTTTTAAGCCTATCATCATTCTCTATGTCTACTTGATTCTTAACTAAAATTTAAATTATGTATTTTAATGTTTCTTTAGTATATTCCTTACCAGTCTTATTTTATTCATATAAAAATTACATTAAGAATTTCAAAGTATGTCTTAATGTAATTTGCATTTATGCACACATTTTTATTTATTAAATAGAAACTATATATGGACAAATCATGTGTTGGTATCACCAGTTACCTGTTCCCTGCCCCATTTCTCTGAGGTTCCTCCTCAGTGAGATTACTGGCATGTCACCTGGGGTTGTGGGACATGTAAGAGCACCAGCCAGACATTTTGGTGGGAGCAATGCCTCTGGATAGTCCCTTCCACCTTGGATCTTAGAATTTTTCTACCCACTTTTCCACAAAATTCCCTGAGCTGTGGTTGGTGTGTTTTAAATTTATTGTCGTGCTGAGCTCTCAGCATCTTCTGGATTTCTGCTTTGGTACATTTTGAGTATCCTCAGTGTCTGTCTCTATGGGGAGCTGCTTATTGCGCCTTAACTGTGTTGACCCCATTTTGAAGGTCTCTGCCATTTTCTCTACTAACCAAAGCTAAATTTCTATTTCTCTGCTTAAGTTTACTTTTCCAGCCTGCAAGAGGCTTCCTCCTAGAAATCACATGACCTCATTGCATCAGGTCGCATGTACTTCCTCCTGCAAGAGGGTTGCCTGAGCTCCAATAAATCGAGACTTGATCAGAATTTTGTCTTGTCTCCATTCTTCATGTCTCTTGTCTCCTTTCATTCTCACCTCCTCCCTTAGGGTCTTTGTTGACTGACCTGCAGGTGGGGTCTTGTCTCCATCACCCTGGTGCAGGCTGTCAGGCTCACTGTGGGAGCAGCACTCTTGCTCCTTACCATGGCATCTTATCCTTCCCCACCTCACGATATGAAGCCAGGTTTCTCTGTGACCAGTTTGCAAAGAGGTCTTTTTTATAAACAAAAAACAACATAAGGATAGAGTCATGTTTCATTCCCTTTGACATATCATAAACTTCTGAAGAGAATGCCTTCCATTTTTTTGAGACTGATAGTATAGAAAAAAGTTACAAGAGCTGGAAAGATGGCTCAGTAGTTAAAAAGACTTGTGTGCAAAGCCTGATGTCCTAGGTTCTATTCCCCAGGTTCCATATAAAGCCAGATACATAAATAGGTACATGGGTCTGGAGTTCATTTGCAGTAGCAAGATGCCCCGTGACCCTATTCTCTCTCCCTCTCTCTCTCATAACTACAAATAATAAAAATGTTACAAGTTCTGTCTGAACTCATAACAACAAATTCTTAAAAGGACATAAATTATTGTGGAATGTGTTAGTGTATGTCCATCACAAGCTAAATCATTTGATTTTCAAGTGTATCAAAGATAAAAATAAAAATACTTTGAAGTGCGATTTTAATTATTTCTATCATGTTTTGGATAAGATCAAAAATTACTCTATTTTCTCTAAGTGCTTAAAAGATTAAAACTAAACAAAGAACAAGACATAAAACAACTATCCTTACACCTGAAAGAACATCAGTTCAAAAATTGCTATAATCTCAAGGAAGTAATTAAAATCAGTAGTAGATTCATTAAGTTGCATTTAACACTAAATTTAATTATATCTTGACTCATAAGCATACTAATTTTCAGGATAAAATGATTTTTACCACATCTTTCCACTGGTCATAGAACTAGTGAAATGCCATACTTGCAGAAAATCCCAAATTGGGCAAAAGAAAGTCTTGCTGATTGGGCTTTTTATAAGAGTTTGGATGTTTTATGGTTTATTCTTCCATGATTTTTCTAGTAGATCATTAATGCAGTTTTTCTGCTTGAGGCAGAAGTTCACTAACTCAATTCAGTTACTGCAGGGTTATAAGAAAAATGACATATTTGAGTAACTTATATATGACTGAAGTTATATTCCTCTCCCATCTTCCTAATATAAATTATAGCTACAGATATTAAAAATAAAATATACAAGAAGACTAAATGCTACTTAAATCTAAACGTACTCTTCCATAAACTAAAGTGACTTATGAGATGGTAAACTTAATCTTTTTATGCAAAATAAATCAAAGCAGTCATTTAAATATTTTTCAATAATAATAATATTTTATGGTGGCAAATATATTCTGGTTATAAAGATCTAGCTATCAAATTTCAAAACTAGGATATTTGTAACAATGCTGAAAAAAACTATTTCAAAAATATGTTTCATCAGGAAACTGGCTATTGTGTACACATTTCAGCAAAAATGGAATTTTTTCAGTTTTTTTGTAACTTTGCCCAGTTATATGCTACACAAATTCAACCTGAATGATGATTTAATAGTAATTACCTCTGATTACCTAAAAGTACTCAGTATTCCCATTGATTTGGGAAATATTTTTATCAAAAATATAAAATAACATTCACACACATATTATCTTGAATATTAAAATGTGCTAATTTCATTGAAATTTAAAGGCATATTAAATTGTGCTATAAATCTCTGGTACTGCTCATAAATATTTTATAATCCAATTACCACATAGTCTCTCTCCCTCTCCCTTTTTTTCTCTCTCCTTCCTGTTCTATAACTTTTACTATTTTAATGGATTTATAATTTTTACCTAGGGCATATAATTATAGAAATGTCCTATCAAGGGATATGGATCAAGCACATTCTATATTACATGTTTAATCAAATTTTAGCGGAGTATCTAATCAAAATTTTACTTTTTTTAGCTTTTTTCTCTTCATTTTTTTAAAGTAAGTTTTCTCATAAATGCTTCATTGGAATAGCTTCCATTTGGAGGGTCTCTGTTGTTTAGGTTTTTGATTACCAGTGTGGCTTTTATTTCCTTCGTTTTCATTCCTTGTTTAAAAGTCTTCCCCAGTAAGCAGTTCTGATTAGAGAATTTGCCAATCATCACAGTTTCTTTTATTTTTAAAAATATTTTATTTATTCATTGTCAAGTAGACATACAGAGAGAGAGAGAGAGAGAGAGAGAGAGAGAGAGAGAGAGAATGCACCAGAGCACCACCTTGTGGTTCTGGCTTATGTGGGTCCTCAGGAATTGAACCCAGAGCCTTCAGCACAGGAAGCAAGTGCCTTAACTGCTGAGCCATCTCTCCAGCCCTCATCACAGTTTCTTTAATGAGCCACTATTAAGAACCTTGTCTACAAGTTGAGTCATGAACTTTTCCTTCCTCTGTACTACAGGTCTGGCCTGGGAGCATCTTCAGTCATTTTTGCCTCATTCCCCTCCTCCCCTGCCTCACTGTGAATCATCCCATGAGTAAGTAGCAAGGTTGGGATCTCAGCAAGAACTAACTCTTCAGCGGAGATCTATTCTCTTTCCCTCATTTCAACTGCAAAGAACTGAAAAGCCAGTACCTCCCTCTCACCCTCCCTTTCCCCATTTTTCATACCAAATCAGAATAACACACAGACTAGCATTCTGAGGGGGTTTTATTGTTGTTATTGCTATTTGTACAGTTTTGCTTTGCACTGTAATTCTGTTGCAGTCAGCTTTCTAGTTGCTGCGTAGGAAGAACCCAAACAAAAGCGGCTTGTTGAGGAATGGGTTTATTTGGCTTACGGACTCGAGGGGAGACTCCATTCTGGCAGGGAAACCGATGGCATGAGCAGAGGGTTGGACATCACCTCTGCCACAGCACTGCAAACAGCGACAGGAATGTGTGCCAAATACTGGCAAGGGGAAGCTGGCTTATAACCCCCTAAGCTCTCCCCCAACAACACAGCTTCATCGAGGTTGTAAAACCCAAACTGCCATCAGCTGAGGATCGATCTATCAGAACACATTCAATTGTTTGTGGGGGACACCTGGATCAAACCATGACAGTCCACCCCTGGCCGCCACAAACTAATAATCATACAAGATATAAACACAATATGTTCAGCTCAACTCTTAAGTCCCCGCAGCTTTCAACTAAGCCATAATACCAAAAATAAACCCATAATGGCACAGAACATTCACAATGCAAAACACGAGGCACAGCAAAAACAGATTGACCAAATACAAAACAAACAGGGCACCATCAATCTCTAACTCCAAGCTCAATGATTCTTAACCAATAACACAAGTCTCTTGGAGATTCAATTCCG
>PVHP010027778.1:0-23612 GCA_004024765.1 Zapus hudsonius
TCCCAGTACTGGGGAGGCAGAAATGGGTTGATCCTGTTGGCCAAGTAGTCTAGCCTAATGGATGAGCACCAGGCCAGTGAGAGGCCCTGTCTTAACAGGAGGTGCTTTGCATGCTTAAGGATGACACCTGAGGCTGTCCCCTGGCAGGTACGCACACATGCATATACACCTGCACATATATGTGCGCCCACGCACAAGAATCACAAAATAGTTTACATTTTCTTTAGTGTTTTAAGACCAGTTTTATTTATAAAAATGGAACTATAATGAGTTTAATAGACAGTGCATTGGTACTTTAATTCTTTTTAATTCGTGATTTAATGAATCTATTTCAGGTATTTGCTCTGCTTCTGCATGTCTTACTCCATTTCATCTTCCCTCTTACCCATAGAAACTAACCATTTTGCTATTAATGATTACTAAGGATCCAAATTCCTAATTATATAAGTATTTTTCATGTTAAACATTTCATTCTAAGATCTTTTTACAATCATTGTTCCTTAAGGTAGATTCTTCATGTAAAATTGTGAGATAAGATAAGGGACTGGGAAGATGGCTCAGTGGTTAAAGGCACTTACTTGCAAAGCCTGCTGGCCTTGGTTCAGTTCCTAAGCCACTCATACAAGCCAGGCACTAAAAGGGGCATTTGTAATGACAAGAAACCTAGGTGTTGCATATGCATGCATGCACACATACACACAAATAAAAAAAGTAAAATTATAAATTTGTAAGACAAAAGACCAGGTGTGGTGACGCATGCCTTTAATCCCAGCACTTGGGAGGCAGAGGTAGGAGGATCCTGTGAGTTTAAGGCCAGCCTGAGACTACAGAAAATACTATATGTATTTTCAAAACTTTGATCTTTAGTTATAGATGAGTAAGTTGTTCTTCAAAAGTTTAAGCCAATTTGTACCACTATTTTATGGGTTTCTTTAAAGCTGTCTTCACTAATACTGGACATTACTTTTTTTGCTTCTAATTGGATATGGGACAATTGATTTCTTACCTTACCCTCCCTCATATATGTTGTTTACTAATGAAAATAAGCATCTTTCATGTGTCTGTAGCCAATTTCATTTCTTTTGTAACTTGCTTAGTCACATGGTGCCTCACTTTTTTCTGCTTGGATTTGATACTTTACTTTGTAAATTTATTTATTTAAGCGAGAAAGAATATGGATATCCAGGGCTTCTTGTCTGCGTATGTGCTCCTTAAGTTATTAGAGTTACTAGTTATTAAATTATTTGATGAGTGATTTTTTAATGAAACTTTTAATTCTAAGATATGTACTTTTTTTCTTAAAAACAGGATATGAAAAAACATGTGAGCGAAGAAGTTACTGAATTCCTAAAGTTTCTGCAGAATTCTGCAAAGAAATGTGCACAGGATTATAATATGCTTTCTGAGGAGGCCCGTCTCTTCACCGAGGTAAAACTACCACACTGACATAACTGCTAGGCAGCACACTCAGTGAGTGATGATCCTTCCAGCGCGGAGAGAACAAAGCATATGCTCTGCTGTAGCGATGCCCAGAGTATTGTACCACAGGGTATTTTAATGTCCACTGCATTCTGTAGTCCCTCTTTATCCACAGAGGATGGGTGCCAGCACGCCCTGCAGGTGCTTGCAGCTGCAGGTACTACAGAACCTGTGTGAGTTTCATTTTCCCTTACATGCATAGCTGTGGTGAAGTTTATAAATTAGATATGGAGGGCAGTTAATAATGAAAGTGCTTATGACAACATACTGTAGTAAGTTGTGTGAATCTGGTCCTTTTCACTGAAGATCTCATTACTGTGCTGTTGTGTGGTGACACCTGCAGTGCCTGCCTGCTGTGCTGATGAAAGCAACTGGCTCACATTAGCACAAGCATTGCAGTGCCCTGCTTGTTAACCCAGCGACGATGGCTCCTGG
Source organism: Zapus hudsonius (assembly GCA_004024765.1). Taxonomy (NCBI): domain Eukaryota; kingdom Metazoa; phylum Chordata; class Mammalia; order Rodentia; family Dipodidae; genus Zapus; species Zapus hudsonius. Next base: position 1,915 of record PVHP010027778.1, read on the forward strand.
GGTACATGTGGTATGACGTCCTGGTCAGGACCGGGCCATGTCATGAGATTTCAACACTTCCAAATGATGCAGCACAGTTTAAAACTGAAAAATGGATTATTTCTGGCATGTGCCATTGAACATGTTTAGTTCTCGTTTGGTAGCAGATAACAGCAAGTGTGGAAACACGCAACCACAGGTGAAGGGATGCTGTGCATTTTAGACAGTGTGGTGTGTCACAGTGGGGGAGTGTGATGTCACAGTGGGGGAGTGTGTTGTCGCAGTGGGGGAGTATGATGTCACAGTAGGGGTGTGATCACAGTAGGAGTGTGATGTCACAGTGGGGGAGTATGATGTTACAGTAGGAGTGTGATGTCACAGTGGGGGAGTGTGATGTCACAGAGGGGTGTGATGTCACAGTGGGAGTGTGATGTCACAGTGAGGGTGTAATTAATGTCACAGTAGAGGAATGTGATATCACAGTGGGGGAAGCTACCTTAGAGTTTTGCTGTTTCTCTTGAAGATCTGCTGATAAGAAAGCAGACTAGTCTTCGTTATTTGGTTCATGGGTCACTTTCCTGTATCTCAACACTTGGAATGACTGCTCTAGAAAGGGACTTTACACTAGTATTCACATATGATGATACTCTGCAGATAAGAGTTTATAGTTGACTAGGGTTTTTTAAACAGTTTTCTGCCTTGCCCACACCTGCATCAATTATGAAGGGAAATCCTGATAGCATTGACCGTGCAGATGGAAGAAGATAGCAGGGAGTCGAGACTGTAAAGGAGAAGCGAGTGTGGAGCTCTGCATGTGTCGTGGTTCATCCAGGTTCCCCACAAATGAATGTGTTCTGAATGCTCGATCCCCAAGCTGATGGCAGTTTGGGAATCAGCACCTTGTTGGGGGGGGTGTTGTTGGGAGCGGGCTCATGGGGGATATAATAAGCCAGCTTCCCCTTGCTAGTGTTTGGCTCACCTTCCTGCTGCTGTTTGCAGTGCTGTGGCAGAGGTGATGTCCAGCCTCTGCTCTTGCTGTCCCTTTCCCTGCCATGATGGAGCTTCCCCTCAAGTCTGTAAGCCAAATAAACCCTTTCCTCCACAAGCTGATTTTGGTTGGGTTCTTTTCTGAGTAGCAACAAGAAAGCTGACTGCAAGAAGATGAAAAAGTACTGGAGGGGTTACTGATTTATAACGAGAAGAGATACAAATACAAGAATGTGTGAGCTTTAATTATAGATATTACCCCTCCCCCTCCACTAATGGCTATGCTTCTCTGAGGTACTTGCATGTTCTCACCAGTAATATTTTCTCGTTTTCCTCCTGTGTAAGGTGTGAATATTTCCACCCTGGTTACATTTCTTGATAGGTCATCAATTAGGAAACTGGAGAGAAGAGAGCACCTAACTGCACTGTGTAAATTAGTTCTATTGTCATGTTCCTATAGCTGCTTTCTTACAGCCCTGGTAGCCACTGTGTAGCAGATTTCCTCTAATCCTCCTGTCTCTACCTCCTGAGTACAAGGGTTACAGGCATGTGGCATCGTGCCCAGTTGACTACAGTACACTGTGTTGAAATTTTCATGTGACATTATTTCTTTTGATAGTTTCTTAAATGGCATAAAAATATGTCTTCTCTACTTAAATTTTAATAAGAGTGCTAATTTTAGTATTATTAAATATCAGTATTTTAGGAAATTAGGTTAAGAATTTGTTAGGAAAACTGAGAGATTAAATCAAAGAAGGAACATACACGTGGATTATGAGAAATGGGATTGATGACATGGAGCTAACTTCTGTAATAAAAGATTATACAGTCGTCACATGTCACCAGAATGCATTTGTTATGGAAGGATAATGATGTAAGTCCATTGCTCTTCATTTGTGTTTCCTAGCAAATGTTCAGAGCTTGCGGCGAACAAGTGAAAACGTACCCAGAGTTTTACTCTCTCCACGAAGTCACCAGCCTCATGGGCTTCTTCCCATTCAGAACAGAGATGGGACTCAAGCTAGAAAAAACTCTGCTCGTATTGGTAAGATGGATCCTGTGAAAATAAATGAGTTTGGTTTAGGTGATCTGAGAGACCTTCCATGTAGCATGTAGACACTGTTTACATTTTACTTGGGAGACAGCTGTTTGAATGTATGATATAACCTATGTTCCATTCCTTCGATTTATGGATCCTAATTAAATGCCATCACTTACCTTACTCTTGGTGTTTTCTCTTCTCATTGTCCTTATTACTCCTGAGTAGAAGCAGGAAACTCCTTTCAAAGGAAATGCACCCATCAGTGTTTTAGAAGTAGATGTGCAGAAGGTATACTTGAGCATGTATACTGCTTCCCAGTGAGAGAATGAAGCTTGCAGGGGAAGCTGGGAGAAGAGCTATGAACCTCTTCTGAAACAAGAGCAACACAAAAACACGGTGGCTGTCAAACAAAGCCGTGGAAGAATGTCTTGGTTGACAGAGGGTCTAAGCATGAAATTTGAATTTAGTAGAATGATGAATTTCAGCAAGGACTCTTATGATAGAAGGAGCTGTTCTTAAGGGGAAAACACATTGGGATTTTCGTAATAACATATTCTTTTTTTTTTTTCTGCTTATTTAGGGCAGTGTAAAATTTGTAAAAACAGTATTTCCCTCAATGCCTGTAAAGTTGCAGCTCTCGAAAGATGACAAGCCTCCCAAGGAAAGTCCACAACAGAAAGCTGATTCTATGGACTATGTAAGTAGCAAGGTGGCTTCCCAGGTCATCCTGAGCAACCAACGCTCCCCGGCGGACATGCAGCCTGATGTTGTAAGGCCCTTCTTGACGCCTCCCTTCTTCTCATTACTTTGTGAACGAAAATTTCAGAGCACAACCCAGAAGCAGGCCTGCTGTGTCTTTCAGGATATCAGCAAAGATCCAAATGCCGAAAAGCTTGTTTCAAGGTACCAGCCTCACATCGTTCTCACCAGCCAGTCACTGTTCACCTTACTGAACAACCACGGGCCCGGCTACAGAGAACAGTGGGAGATCCCAGTGCATGTTCAACTCTTACCTGTTGCAGGTTTGTGATTTGCTCTGTTAAATCATCATGCTCTCGAAAAAGGGGCTAAGGGCTGGAAAGATGGCTCAGCAATTAAGGTGCTTGCCTGTAAAGCCTAACGACCTGGGTTTGATTCCCCAGTACCCACATAAGCCAGATGCACAAAGTGGCACATGCATCTGGAGTTGGTTTGCAGTGACTAGAGACCCTGGTGCACTCATTCTCTCTCTCTTTATCTCCCTGCTTGCAAATAAAAATATTTTTTAAAAAGGGGGGTAGGGAACTAAAACTATTTCATTTCAGCTGTCTGAACATAAATGGTCATTTGTTAAATGCAGAACTCTAAGTCTTGGTTTAAGGAGAAGGTAAATTTGATATTTAAACTCAGTAGAACTACTGTAGAATTGACTCCAAAATGAGGAAAAAGCCTGTGGCACCTGTAGTGATATTCAGGAGTGAGAGACAGAGAAGCAGTTATTATTGAGAGCAGGGCTGTGGTACATTATTAGGAAGGCAGAACTAAAGTAGGGCTGTCCTTATGAGCTGTGGAATAGCCTCTCCTCAACAGCAAAATTAATATTTGTGAACAAGTTTTTCTATTAAAGGGTTATCTTTACCACTGTCCTCTTTATTGTTCATATTTTATGGTTTTGTTTGTCTTCCAAATTAATATTATTAAATTTAGCATCATTAAAGGATAGACTATTGTCTCCTGAACCAAAGCTACAAATTAAATGGAATGTACTCTTTAAGAACTGAGTAATAATAACAGTAAGAATACAACCATTCCACCAGTTGGGTTTTCTTGTCCTTTGGTACTAAGTGACATTCAGACCGTCTAGTCCAGGAACCAGCATGCGGTGTGCACTGCCAACACTACCTGTTGCTGTAGTGACGCTCTGTAGGCACTCTCTTTTACTATTTTTTAATTCCCTAAAGTATCAGATGCTAATCACTACTTGCTTCTATTTCTATTTTAAGGTTCCAAACCAGTTAAGGTGATTTATATTAATTCACCACTTCCCCAAAAGCAAATGACAATGAGAGAAAGAAATCAAATCTTCCATGAAGTCCCATTAAAATGCTTGATCTCCAAAAACACATCTGTTCCAGTCTCTGCAGTATTTATGGACAAACCTGAGGAATGTGTTCCTGAAATGGATGTAAGTAATGTTGGTTCTCTTTCCTGCTGAGGAGAATATTACCTGTTTCTCTATTTGAAGCATAAAGGCTTTGTTGAAAGTCTGTAAACTCAATAGTTAAAAACACTGTCATTCAGGCATGATTGCCAAACCTTTAATCCCAGCACTCGGGGATCGCTGTGAGTGTGAGGCACCTTGAGACTGCATAGTGAATTACAGGTCAGCCTGGGCTAGAGTGAGACCCTACCTCACCACACACACCCCCCCCCCCCGAAAAAAGAAACAAAAGAAAACACTGCCATTGGAGCCTGAAGAGATGGCTCAGTGGGTTATAGTGCTTCCTGTGCAAGAGTGAAGACCTGAATTTGAGTTGCACACACATACACACCACTTAACTATATGCACACTCGCCAAAACACAGAAACTAGAACACTTGGATGAAAATTCCCCATACACTGTTAATATTATTGTTTAATGTTGCATACATTTAAAATACATTTTAAGCTTGGAATAGTGATTTGAATAGACATCTCAAAGTCAAGTACACAGGCAACTGACAAGTGTGTGAAAGGCTGCTCACCATCACCAGTCACCAGGTTAATATAGGCAGAGCACTGTGGGGCGGGGCTTCACCCCCCTCTTTAGTTAGACAGGAGATAATTAAAGAAAAAAGTGACAAAAATAGCCATATGTGGTGGTTCACAGCTGTACTTTGAACACTTGGAGACTGAAACAGGAGGATTGCCATGAGTTCAAGGCCAGCCTTGGCTGTAGAATGAGACCCTGTCTCCAAAATAAAGCAATTAAAGGGAGATGCTGGGGCGGGGGGGGGGGGGGGGGGGGGGGGGGGGGGGGGGGGGGGGGGGGCTTGTGTGGCTTTTGAAACATGTCTTTGGAACATAAGGACAGCATGGAAAGTAGTTGCTGCTCACCTGTGATCCAGCAGCTGGCTCCTGGATGCACGTGTTCACATAGCCAAGCTGTGGGGTGATGACTGAATAAAGATGTGGTGAGCCGGGCATGGTGACTCATGCCATCAATCCCAGCATTTGAGAGGCTGAGCTAGGAGGATCACTGTGAGTTTAAGGCCAGCCTAGACTACAGAGTGAGTTCCAAGTCAGCCTGAGCTAGTGAAAATTTGCCTAAAAAAAAAAGCTTAATTAAGAAAAAGAAAATAATGGTATATAAATACCTTGAAAGACTAGTCTTTAAAAAGAAGATCCAGGACTGTAGAGATGGCTCAGCAGTTAAAGATGCTTGCTAAGCCTGATAGTCCAAGTTCTATTCCCCAGTACCCCTGTTAAGCCAGACACATGAAATGGTGCATGAGTAAGAGGCCCTGGCGTGCCATGCTCTCTGTCTCTCTCGCACATAAATAAAAATAGTTTCTTTTAAAGGAGGAAATCCTGTCATTAGTAGCAACATGAACATAACTGGAGAGCAAAATGGTAAACATGCTAGGCACAGAAAGACAAATAGTGAATGATATCACTTATATGTGGCATCTGAAAACGAGTTCACGGAAGTGGAGGAACAGTGGTTACCAGGGGCTAAGAAGCATAAGAGATGATTGGGGATAGAGAGAAACCAGTTAGCAGGTATGGTGGCAGCAACATAGGAGAAGGATTTCCTGGCATCATCTGTTACACAGGTGGTTAGGGTTAGCAGTGTCATAGAATTCAAAATTTCCACAGACAGGAGTTTGGATGTTCTCAGCACAAAGATGTGATTGTTTGAGGTGTTGGGCAGCCTTCTCATCACTACACACAGTACCAGTCATCACTGCACTCCATAAAAGATGCAAGTATCTGTCACAAAAGACACTCATCTCATGAGACGATGTGTAGCATGTTCTAGGTAGACATGGTACAGCTGTAAATACTGTGTCACATGCCAAAGATCCATCCAGATAGACTCCAAACCTCCCAACAAAATCCTCTAAATAGTTCATTGATTTACAAATGTCACAAGTGAGACAAAATGGATTATAGATAAATTTTCTTAAAGGTTATATGTGGAATTAATTTTTTAATGTAATGTTGAACCACCATTAAAGGTGGCTCACACCTTAATCCCAGTAATCAGGAGGCTGAGGCAGGTGGATCGCCATGAGTTCAAGGCCAGCCTGGACAACAGAGTGAGAGACGATCTCAAAAAAAAAAAAAAGTAAAAATAAATGTAAATTACTTGTTCAAAGATATTATTACTTGTAGAATGCCCCTTGTGTTTATAAAGCTAGGTGAAGGTGAACAGACTTACACTGAAGATTATTGCCCTCATCCTGAAGTCCACGTGAAAGGGAGTGCTCTTTGGGGAGAAATTGTTTCTAAAACATGAAACAGAAAGACAGTGTTTAGATTCAGACTTAACTGGATCCCAAGTCTAGCTCCCTGCACGTCAGTTTTTTCTCTTCATGAAAGAAAAGAGGTGCTGGAGTGTGTAGCTCCATGATAACACTACCTTAGCAGGCGAGCTGTTGGGAATGCACATGAAAGGCTGATGATGTTCCTCCTGAAGTTCATGGGTGTGATCTGGGTGGTGGTTAGCACGTGGTCTTATTTCACTGATCACATCCACACTCCAGGTGGTTTAAGTACGGAAAGAGAAAGATGAGTTCAGTTTGATTGCTGTAGGAAGTAACCGGCCAAAGTGAATCATTTTCCGTGTGACCTTGGGCTAATTACAAATCTGTTTAATTTGGCCATCTGTAAGATGGCTATCATATTAACCAATTCATTGGTTGTTTGGGCTTCAATGAGTGAATTACATGCAAAGCATCGGAGTAACAGTTGGCATTGTGTAAATATTGGTTTTAATGAAGTGTGTTTTAAAATTTTTTCTATGATTATTAAAGTAAAACATCTTGTTTATAAATAAGCATTTGTTCTACAAATGTTTCCTGTAGCTTCTGCCTGTGCACTGTGGATAATTGATAAGCAGAACACTTGTTTTCTCTGGGATGTTACATTAGTGGCAGAGGACAGAAGCAGCAGCAGAACAGACAGTATAAATGTGATAGGTTAAGAGGAATCAGAGAGATGATCAGGGATGGGCCCACCTTACATTCATGAGCAAGAAGGCCTGAGGACAGGAACTATGAACATGGACCTGAAGAGGGTGAGGAGGCAAACTGCTTTGGAAATGGTTTTCTTTAAAAAAGGTTTTCTTCCTCTTGAGAGCTGACTCCATTTAAGGTTTTTTGGAATTTTGATTTGCCTCAATATCTTTATGACATAGATGGCAAAAATCATTTATTCTTTTACATTTTTAATTTTCAAGCTATACACAGAAGTTGTACTGGTGGGCAGTGAGTATCCAGAAGCAAGTGCTGCAGAGAAACATAGAGTAGATCCCAGAGTGACTTGGTAATGCAAGCCACCTGGACCTTCCCATTGCTGGGGACAACTGGAAAGATACAAGTCAGCTTGTGAGAAACATCAAAGAGCTAAAGACATAGTCAGGAGCTACGGGCGAGAGACTCAGGAAAGAGGGGAATCTGGGAGGCAGGCCTGACACGTAGGCTCATCTCTGAAGAGGGCACTGAAAGGTGGGTGTGCTTTGGGCAGCCATGGGAAGAGCATCACTGGTTGGTGTTAGAGATGTCTAGGCTGATGACGTTTCTTCCCTGCGTTGTTAGAGGGCGCCTTCCCCCCAGCATCTCCCAGAGTGAATCAGGCTGGTGTGCATGAAGATCTGCTCTTTCTCTTTAGCCCTGTATTTCTTTTTGTTGGTTCTATTTACTCATTATTAGGAATTCTTCATGCAGTGTGGAAGTTTACTGTTTGTTACCTACCACCTGACATCTCTGTATTTATGAGCATAAATAAATAAGGTTAAATACTTGCTAGTAGCCTGTGAGCCATTAGCTTTTCTTTCTACTCTTAAAAATAAACCATGTGTGTGAGAGGTAAGAACATTAAGAGATAGGCTAAATAAGGCATTTTCTTCTCAGACCTCCAATGAAGTTAATGAGTGCCGGAAAATTGAGACTCTCGAAAATGTGGATCTGGGTTTTGATGATGATGTCACAGAACTTGAAACCTTTGGAGTAACTGCCACCAATCTATCAAGGTCACCAAGTCCAACACGTACTTCTCCAAGACCCAGCACCACTGATAATCCCACTGTCCCCAGACCTGCAGTTGATAATCCCACCGTCCCCAGACCTGCAGTTGATAATCCCACAGTCCCCAGACCGGCAGCTGTGCCTGTGGTACCAGCTACTCCAGACATTGCTGAGGATTCTAGAAGCTTGTCTCAGATGCTGCTGAAGCAGCTGCAGAAGGAGAAGCAACTGTTCTCTGATGTGGAACATGACCCCGACCAGTGCACAAGCAAAGATGATCAGGGACTTGGGTCTTGTGGGGCAAAAGGGCCCAGCTCCGATGCAGAGTCCTTGATGCAGGATGGTGAGGGCCCCGTGACTTGTGACGCACTGCAGGCAGGAAGTCCTAAGGCTGCTGAGGACACCCATGACAATACTACGGCCACAGACACTGTTGGTGCTTCTGGTGAGAGCTCAACCATTTCAGGCAGCAGGGATCCTTCAGAGGAAATGGACACAGCGCCTCCATCAGAAACCTCCGAGGCTGAAGCAGCCAAAGTCGTTCCCTGTGGTAGTGATACTGATGAGGACTGCTTAGTCATTGACACTGAGTGCAAAAGTAAGGGCGATGGAAAGGCAGCCGACACAGCAAGTTCCAGAACAACCAGTCCCAGGCCTTCAGGACAGGCTTCCGGAGGAAACCAGATGAGGACAGTGACTGCGACTACCTGTAGCCCCGAGGAGTCCTGTGTTTTAAAAAAACCCATCAAAAGAGTTTATAAAAAGTTCGATCCAGTTGGAGAAATTTTAAAAATGCAGGATGAGCTTCTAAAGCCAGTGTCCAGGAAAGTTCCTGAATTGCCCTTAATGAACTTAGAAGATCCTAAACAGCCACCTGCCTCTGAGCAAACCTGTGCTCCATCAGAGGCCTCAGGCTGGCCACAGTCTACTTGGCCATCTGCGTTTCAGAAGCCAAAGGGACGTAAGTAAACACTTCCCAAGAACTCACACTCTTCCGTGAGTTCTGTTCCTTTCCCTGGCTTCTTCACATTCCCTTATAACCTACTTCTTTACCTAGTTGTGGTGGTTTCAATGAGCTTGGTTCCCAGCTGATGAGAATTTGGGAAGTGCAGTCTTGCTGGAGGGTTGTGCTTCTAGAGGCGGGCTTAGGGGTGCTTAGCCAGAGCTCGGCTCACTCTCCTCTGCTGTGGCAGAGGTGACGTCCAGCCTCTGCTTGTGCCATGTGCTCTTCCCTCCGTCAGCTGCCTGCAGTCAGGTGCTTGGTTCCAGCATCGAGAAGGAAACTACAGCACTGGTCATTGATAATTCACTTTTCAGAGTGGTCACAGTGTCCTCTTGATGTATGAGCCCAAAGGACTATAATCTGTGTTTGTCCAACATAAACAATGGTTGCAGAGCTATATATAGACTACGTGGTTTCCCAGGCCAGTGGGGGGAAGGTCAGAAAAAGGATCATAAACATTGGTTAGTCTAAAACTTACACCCTAGCAAACTATAATTCCATACCTTGTCATTTTGTACAACTACAACAACAAAAAAAATCAGCTCCTCAGCCTCCCTAGAGAAAAGCATTCCTTTTAAATGTTTTTCCGTCTCTTGTGACATTATCTCATTAATTTATATGTTGTCTAGAGGTAATGAAGGTGAGTAGATAAAAGAAAAGGGCTGGAGAGATGGCTCAGTGGTTAAAGGTGCTTGCTTGCAAAGCCTGATGGTCCTATTTCAGTTCCCCAGAACCCACATAAAGCCACATGCAGGAAATGGCACATGTGCCTCGAGTTAATTTGCAGTGCCAGAAGGCATGCACATTCTCTCTCTCCCCCCCCCTTGCAAATAAATAAAATATTTTTAAAAGAGCCAGGCGTGGTGGTGCACGCCTTTAATCCCAGCACTCGGGAGGCAGAGGTAGGAGGATTGCCATGAATTCAAGGCCACCCTGAGACTACATAGTGAATTCCAGGTCAGCCTGGACTAGAGTGAGACCCTACCTCGAAAAACCAAAAAAAAAAATTTAAAAGAATGAATAGTTAAATGAAAGAGAACAGTAAAGCACTGATTTCAGCTTTTTGCTGCAATTCTAGGAAGTAAAAGAAATGGTGGTCGTATGAGTGTCATGGAAGTGGAGAAAATTGAAAGTCAGAATAGATAGAAGTTTATAGAAATAGTGAGCTGGATTGTCTTATACTGGGTTATAATATGTACAAGGAATGGTGCTTCTTTAATTAATAATGCAAAATATTTTTGAAGGCTTGCCATATGAACTCCAAGACTATGTTGAAGATACATCAGAATATCTAGCACCTCAGGAAGGAAATTTTGTCTATAAGTTATTCAGCCTACAGGACCTGTTGTTACTTGTGCGGTGCAGTATCCAGAGGATAGAGACCAGACCACGCTCCAAAAAGCGGAAGAAAATCCGAAGAGTAAGTTATTAGGGGCCTGGGGGCTTGTGACACGGAAGTTATGTCAATATGTCATTCTTATGTGATTTAGCTTAAATTGTTGATCAATCTTAATGGTGTCTCCAGATTGAATCTTTTTAGTAAAATGTTGAAATCAGTTTTAACAAGAGACAGAGTTTAATCACATGCTGCAGCCACAAATGCCATCACGTCCTTCCAGAGAGCACGCAAGGACACTGACTAGACTGGTGTGCACACACATGCTTGCTTTCTCTGGGAAGGGGTCCTGTCACTGTCCCGTACTTCAGAGCTTTCACAAACATTGACATGTTTCCAGGTTAGCTAGACTGCCAAATCTCTTCCTTTCTTTCTTTTAGGGTTTTACGTAAACATTTTTCTCACAAAAATAAATTGCTACAGTATGAGTAATCCAACAGTTGTCCTTATATGATATTGTGTGTGTGAGACTCTGAATTCTGGTAAACAAAGAGGCTTTTGTATCATAATTGATTAAGAAGTATTGAAGCGTTTCCTTTATGTTTTCTTAAAGAACTTTTCAGTTGTGTACTTTTTCTTAAAGTTTCGTTGCCTTGTTTTTTAAACCGCCCTCCAATAAGAATTGTGTATTGTAGAATATCAGCGTGTTTCAAGATAGGGACCCAGTGAATGGAGGATAGTGGTGTGGAAGGGAACTCCTGGACCACAGTATTGGGTCAGATCATCTTCTCATGCGGCTAATGCCAGCAGTGTGGGGTGACTATCACAGGAACCTTCAGACTCGCCATCCAGACACAGGCTGGTCACTGTGCCCATGAATCCAGTGGGCTTGGTGGAACTTGTGCTTCATGGTGTTGTTGTCCTTAGTTAAGTAGAAGGAAGATTAGGAGTCAGTTATTACAACTTAAAGTATAGGTTTTGCTGATTGGTTCAGACTTGATACTTTAGAAGCCAAATAGTTTAAATAAAAGATGAGGAAGCGCTTTTCCCCTTCAGCCCAAGGCCTCCTGAATACTAGGCAAGGGCTCTACCACTGAGCCAGCCCTGGGGGAGTATGCTTATAAAGGAATGCCAAGTTCTGTAGGTCTGATAGTAGTCTTCTCCTAAACAAATGCCAACATTCTCTGAATTGAGGATTTTATTGTATTTGCTATTTTTCTGCCTCTCCCATCTGTATTTAACTCTGATGCGTTTGCTAACATGGGCTTGAACACGTAGGCACGCAATACTGCTGAATAGCTGTGTTCTCAGATCTTCTCCTTGGTTCTGACTGGCTCTGCAGCTACCTCAGCTCTTCCACATCCCACCCATGGAGCACATCCTTTCTAGCTTTCTTTTAGCTTACTTAAAAATTGTTGATAGTATCTCATGTGTAAAATTAGCCTATGGAAATCTTGGATACTGATTTAATTCTTGACAAAGACAGTTTTGTGACGTCCTTGTCATTAAAGCAACAAAAGTGAAATTTATAAATTTTTTAGGATAAAATTCTTCAGAATAATGTCAAAACCATTGAGCTTCAAAGAATATCTAAATGGGCTTATTTTTCTGACTGTTGAACCCAGAAACCCAGAGTAAAGTTTTAAACTGTTTCAGGAACTGTTTTCTTATTGCATCTGTCACTGTAGGTGGTGGCGTAGCACTCGTCCTGCACCCTAGGATGTCTGCTCCTTGGAGCCCTGTCCCAGCCCTCTTCCCTCAAGTGTGTCGTACCTTAGGAACTCAGTAACTAGGTTCACAGTAGATGAGAAACAGAGGAGTTGGGAAGACAACAGGTGTGCCATTGAGAACTTTAGAGATACAGTGTGCAATGTTAGGAAGAGCAGAAGGTGCTTCATGGTGTTGAGAAGGAACGGCCTGTGAACATCAGGCTTTGAGAGGGCAGGGTTGTGCAAAGACAGAAAAGCTTTCACTTGGGGAGTACAGACCAGGAGCCACCTGTCAGGGGGATCTTTATAAAAACCTTGATTGTAAATGTTCATTTCCATTTTGGAATACTAAGGAGACAAAAGATTCAGACCTTTCCTATGGCTTCCTGGAGAGGGCAGTAGAACATACATGGAAGTTAAAACCCCTCAACCATGCACATATTTAGGTGGACTTTAACTTTAAAGATACATGGAGACCTTTGCTATCCATTCGTGAGCCAGGAAGGTGCTCACCTTTCTCTACATCATTTACCCTGTTTCAGTGTTGCCATAATCTGCTCTGCCTTTGAACGGGTTCCTTTACCCTTTGGGCCATTAGTTATATCTGGCATCTATTTTCTTGAAGTTATGAGTTAAATCATGTTTCAGTTTGCTAAGGAATTACATGGTAAGTTGATTTTAGTAATTCTAATCACAATTTCTATTTTCTTCTAACTTGAGAGACACTTTGGGGTCCTCACAGTATGGTCTCTAGAAAAACAGTTTTAAAAAGCAAAACCGCGGGCTCCTCCCAGAGCTGACATTAGCAGATCACCAGGTCATCATTGCTCCTTGACGTTTGGAACCACGGCCTTAACCTCTTCCAGAATCCAGAGGTGATCAGATATCACATGTGAACGCATTGTGACAGAAATTCTAATGTCGTTGAATTGTTCTTACCACCTCCGTGTGTCGGAGGCGGGTGAGGAAGGGGTCACCTCTTGCCGTTAGGTCAGCTCCATCCACCTCTCTCTCTGAATGCTACTCTATGTGAAAAGGTAACGGAAGCCTCTGCAGACAGACGCACTTGATGCTCTGACAGTGCTCTTGTGCTCTGCAGCAAGTTCCAGTCTACGTGCTCCCGAAGGTTGAGTACCAAGGCTGCTACGGAGCCGAAGCTCTGACGGAGGGCGAGCTGTGTCGCCTGTGGACTGAGAGCTTGCTGCACTCCAACAGCTCCTTCTATATCGGTGAGTTGTGCCCTTTCCCACCACCTTGAGTACGCATGCGTCACTTTGTACTTTCCATGTGCTCTGTGTGTGTCAGCCCTCCTGCCTGCTCTGAATTCAGCAGGGGGGTGACTGATAACAAGGACTTCATTCCCTTTCCCACACCTGTCCAGCTGCGCACAGGGGAGCATAATCTCATAATCTCTCTCCCTTTCTCTCTCTTTTTTTTTTTTTTTTTTTTTTTTGGTTTTTTGAGGTAGGATCTCACTCTTACCCAGGCTGACCTGGAATTCACCCAGCTTAATCTCTTATTTTTGAAATACATACTTTGATGTGGCCTAGCTTCGTCTTAGAAATCCCCTCTTAACTCGTTGTTGTTGGTGTTCCCCCTGGGTACCTCTCTTCCTCCTCTCCAGTCTCTAGGTGCATGCTCCTTCCCTCACTTTACAAGTCTGTCTGATGAAACTTTGTTCCCACTGTGCTTAGCATAGCGTCAGAGCTGTGTTTTCTTGCCTCATCAAAAAGACAGGGCTGTTAACTTGGAAATTTCCCCCCATTTTAATTATTCGGTATTTGGGGGTTTTCTTTTTTCTCTTTTTGGGTTGTGGATACTGAGTCTGGATGTGCAGCCTAGGCTGGTCTCAAACACAGGATCCTCCTGTGCCAGCCTCCTATGGCTGGGATTATAGCTGTGTGCCACTATGCCCAGCGAGTATGTTTGAGGTTTTGTTGTTGTTTGCTTTGTTTTTCATTGTTGGGGGATTGAGCCCAGGCCATGTATGTGCCAGATAAGCACTCTGCCATTGAGCCACCTCCCAGCCAGTCATGAGAGTGTTGGTCGGGCCATTGATTCTTCTGCTCTGCTGAGCCCTAAGGGGAAATGGATAAGTGTACTTCATGGTGGTGCCCTGCCCACACCCCGTCTTTCACACACACTGCCAGAAGTTTGTTTGAGTTGTTTCCATCAGTATTCAGGGTTTTGTCCTTCCTCCAAAGACCTTATTCTAACAGTCTCCGTGTAAGGGACTTGAAAGCAGGTGCCAGCACATCCGCTTTAGAGAAGGACCAACACAGGTTATCAGTGGACTCCTGTTGGTTTTTGTGTGCATGACATGTATGGGTGTGGAGGTCTGAAGACAACCTTCATCTTCCAGGCCCTCACTTGCTTTGTTTTTGCACTTGGTGTGCACCTGTCTGGCAGCCTCCGTCCATCACTATAGGCCTGTCGCTTCTGCAGACCAGTGGGGGAGCCTGGAGTCAAACGTGGGCCAGCAGCCTTGCAAACAGCCAACTCCCCAGCCCCATGTGTGAGCTCCCAGTTTTTCTAAAGTACTATAATTGTAGATTCTTTTGTTTATTTTATTTTAATTGATATTTTTATTGTCCAAAATTAGATACATTGTATTAGTAAATATTACATTGGTATCCCTATTTTATTATTTTACTTTATTATTTTATTTGTGTGGCAGGCATGGGTGAACAGCAGATGCCTCAGTAGAGAGGGCTCACCCTAGAGGCGTTGGTAAGGCTGTCCAGAAACAAGCCTTGGAGGGGAGAGGGCCAGGAAGGCTGCTCCTAAGTGAAGCATCCGGAGGTCCTGAGTGAGTAGGTCCTCTTGTGAACGAGTCTGGTGTGGACCCCAGGGCACAGTGGCACTCCTCGGGAGGAAGCCGCATAGGCAGCCAGCGTCCTTAGCTGCCCTGTGACGACTTAGCTAGCTCTTCCCACTTCCACACAAATGACAATGGGGAAGAACACTGGTCTTGTCCTCCTGGGCTTGGGCTCCATCTGCCTGGCTCCAAGGTCCTGCAGTTCCGGACTCAGTGTCGCTTCAGAAGGAACTTCCAGCCCCTGCAACAATCCCAGGATGCTTCTAGGGCAGTCATGCATCTGCTCTCTCTTCCTGCAGGCCCTGAGCAGGAGCTGGGAGAGGATGGGGTGGGGGTTCAGTTCAGCTCAGCCTCTCTCAGAAAGTAGGTCTTGAGAGCCCAAGGCTTGGGCCTCGGGGAGGCAAGAGCTAAGAGGAAATCTACTTTCTGCCAGGTCCCCTGCACCAAAGCTGTGACTCCAGGGCTAAGGAGCCTCATTCTGTAGGAACCCGTACCTGGTACAGATGCCAAGTGTGAAGAGAATGTGCCAGTCTTGGTCAGGACTACCCCAAATCCAGGGTTCTGTCGGCAGTCAAACCTACGCCAGTAACCCCTCAGCCATGCAGGGTTGAAACTGCCGCACTGCACTGGATATCCTCAGGGAGGCCTGTCCACACAAGCCACTCATTTGTTTTCTGTGACATCTATTTGGTGAAAAACATGTATGGTTGGGGACTGTGGGAGTATTTTTTGTTTTCATATAGAGATATGCATATATATGGTTATACAAAAATACTTTCTTAGGTCTGATGTCATGGTACATGCCTTTAAGCCCAGTACTCAGAAGACTGTTAAGAGGATCACCATGAGTTCCAGGCCTTGGGCTACAGAATGAGTTCTAGATCGCCTAGGCTAGAGTAAGACCCTGCCTCAGAGGGGGAAAAAAAAGACAGAACTTTTTTGAGTGGGCTGGAATCCAGTCCAGGGTCTTGCTGCATGCTTGAGGAAATAAACTTACAACCCAGTATATTTTCAAATGCTATTTTAAAAGCATCATGAGTCTTAGGGCTTTTTAAAATGCTATAGTAACTCTCAAGAAAAATGTTCAGGGCTGGAGAGATGGCTTAATGGTTAAGGAGCTTGCCTGCAAAGCCTAAGAACCTGGGTTTGATTTCCCAGTACCAACATAAAGCCAGATGCACAAAGTAGAACATGCATATGGAGTTCATTTGCAGTGTGGCTAGAGGCCCTAGCATGCCTATTCATTCTCTCTCTCTCTCTCTCTCTCTCTCTCTCTCTCTCTCTCTCTCTCTCTCTCTCTCTCTCTCTCTCTCTCTCTCTGCTTGCAAGTACAAAATAAAATATTAAAAAATTGAAAATTGTTCACAAAAATAATTGGGGGGGATGGACAGATGGCTCAGTGGTTAAAATGCTTGCCTGCAAAACTCAACAGTTCCAGTTCAATTTCCCAGCACTCACGTAAAGCCAGATGCACAAAGTGGTGCATGCATCTGGAGTTCATTTGCAGCAGCTGGTGCAAATGAATCTGGTGTACCCATTCTCTCTCTCTCTCTCTCTCTCTCTCTCTCTCTCTCTCTCTCTCTCTCTCTCTCTCTCTCCTTGCAAATAAATAATTAAAAAATTTTTATTAAAACACTTTTGAAGAGCTTGCTACAGTGGGGACTCTTAGCTCTGACCTGGAGTGACTCCATGGGTCTAGAATAAGACATAAGACATTACATTCCTCCCACTATCCCAGTTGGGGACCTCACACTGAGGACTGCTTCTGTAGTGAGTCAGCACACTGGCTCTGTGCTTGCTCACTGTGCTGGAGACATGCTCTCCTCTTGCTCGGAGTGTCATGCTTCCCGCCTCATAGTCTCGTCACCGATTCTACCCACTCTGCAGCCCTGAGATACGTGTTAAAGGGTGTAGTGGCTTCCTGGCGGCCCTCACCCGGACGGTGCTGAGCAGAGCACTAACGGTACTGTGACTCCTCTGTCATCGCTTCTTTCCAAGTCCGCCTGTGATTGGTCACTGTGTGCTGAATTATGAAGTTCATGTACAGAAAGTGGAGTACACATGGTGTTTCCCCCTCCCTCCCCATGACAAGCCTACTTAAGATGTTTTCAAAGTCACCATGTAAAGAAGGAATTGGTCAACAGATTAGAGTGAAGCTAAGCCACAAGAAGTGGTACTGATGGAAGTGAATTCCAGCCCAGCAGTCCCAGGGGAGTGGGCCCTCCAGCACTTAGCATGGGTCCTTGGGATGCCATGTTAGATGGATATTCTAATGCGCACCCAGATCACTGAGTTCCTTTAGAAGGTAAACACTGTTAGTCTTGGAGGCTTATTTAGTCAGCATCTAAAATACATCATTGCACCCAATGTCCTCTTTTTTATAGTTATTAAGCCATTAAAATGTGTCTTTGTTATTAGAAATGTCATGTATAATGAGCACTAAAATGCAGAGGTGAAACTCCAACTTGGCATAGAAATACCAAGTGGGCATGGGAGCACATGGACTTGTTGTCCTGGAAGGAAGCCATCTGGTAAAAACGCTTCTAAATAAATTCTTTGCATGAAGCAAGTGAAGTTAAAGTATACTAGATATGAAAATGAGATAATAAATTGCGTGTTTTTGTTGTCCCAGTAATTGATATCAATTTAAGTATTTTGTTTTGACAGTAAAATATTGGGAATTTTTTTAATCCAAAAAGCGTCATTTTCAGCATTGGTGGGTGTTGCCTTCATCTTCAGTGATGTTTTCAGCCATGGTAGTGGAATAGCCTGGCTTTATATTGACTTGATTCTATGACATGTGACTCATAATATCTTTTATATCACTTTTTCTTAGTATATTACAGCATATCAGTGTGTGTCTCAACGTGTTTTTTTTAATAGACGTGTCACTTTGAG
Organism: Zapus hudsonius; assembly: GCA_004024765.1. Classification (NCBI taxonomy): domain Eukaryota; kingdom Metazoa; phylum Chordata; class Mammalia; order Rodentia; family Dipodidae; genus Zapus; species Zapus hudsonius. The sequence continues at coordinate 19,896 of PVHP010027778.1, forward strand.
ATTATACTGTTTTGTTTTTTGAAATTCTACATTCATATCAGGTTTGTAAAAAAAATAAAGCTTTAAGCAGACTGCTTTGCTCATGGGGAATCCTATGATGTCCTTTAACTAAAAATAAGCCATATTTTTAGAATATAATTTTTATGTTAACCATATATGCCTTAGATATTAGGCAAGTCCAGTCCATAGATTTGATTTCTAACTGTTGTTTGGAAACAAGTATGTAAGAAGTACATGCTTTCCTTCATAAGAACTCCACAAGGGGCTGGAGAGATGGCTGGGTGTTTAAAGGTACTTGCTAGCAAACCCTGCCGGCCCAGGTTCAGTTCCCCAGCACCCACATGTGCAAAGTGACCCATGATCTAGAGTCATTTGTAGAGGCAAGAGACCCTGGAGCACCCATATTCATTCTCTCTCTCTCTCTCTCTCTCTCTCTCTCTCTCTCTCTCTCTCTCTCTCTTTCTTTCTCTCTCAGCTTGCAAATAAAACTCAATGAAAATACAACTTTAATCATAGGCACCAATATTTGAATGGTACTTTTAAAAATTTTATTGACAATTTTCATTCATGTATTTTGATCATAACTCCTATTGCCTTCTTTTGTCCCCTTTCCCTCATTCTGAACCCCTTCTTTCCATCAAATCCCTCTTCTCTGATAGTTTTTTTTTTTTTACCTCCTCCCATCAACCACGGCAACATGCTGATAGTCCCAATAGTGTGCAGGTGACCTAACAACCACCACCGTGAGGTCATGAATGCAAGTGTCTGCCTTGTCTCCAGAAGGCAGCTGTCAAAGCACTCCTCTGCATCCTTTGGCTCTTCTCTTCTTTCTAACCCTCTTCCACAGTGTTCCCTGAGCCTTGCAGGACACGTAGCGATCTCTCATTTAGTGGTAAGCACTCTGACAATTCTGAGTCTCCCCAGTAGTCACCTCCATCTCTAAGAAGTTTTTCTGACCAAAAGTGAACAGCCCATTAGTGCAAAAACAGCTTGCCTGTGGAGTGAGCAACTGTTCTCTGATGGGATTCCATGGGAGGGAATGTGTGCCTCATACTGGAACCCTACTCAGAAGCCTAGAGCCAGAAAGGCTATAGGCCTGGGGGGAAGCTACTGCTGTGGTTTGGGTAAATGGTATTGTGTCCTCCAAGTTGCCCTCTGCTTCTGGTCAGGCTCAGGGTTTCCTCTGTGACTTTACATCTAGTCCCTGTGTTTAGAAATTGGGTATAATGTCCTCGTGTGCTGGATTGTTTCCTTAATCGGTACAAAGTGATCTTTTTTATCTCTTCTAACAAAATGTTGGTTAGACGTCCATCCTGTCTGACATTGGAACAGTAACACCTAAGCCCATCTGCTTAAAAGATGACTTTCTGCCCTTTCACTCTAAGGTAGCTTCTGTCATTTTTGGAGAAGTGAATTTCATGGAGGCACAAAACAGAAGGATCTTGCTTCTTAATCCATTCTGCTAGACTGTATCTTTTGATTGGGAAATTATAAGCATTTACATTCAGTTATTATCAACAGGTGTGTATTCCTATACTTCCTGATTTTATAATTGTGTTTTTCTATTCCTGTGTCTGCATTGGCATCTCTTTCCCTAATTTTGGAAAGTTTTCTTCTGTAATTTTGTTGAAAACACTTACTATGCCTGTAGACTGACATTCTAATTCTATGCCCATATTATTAAACTTAACCTCCTCAGAATGTCCCAAATGTCTTGAAATCCCCTCTTGTGCCTCCACCTGTCTTCATGCTCAGATGTTCCACCTTCCCACCTGGATCATTCTGTGGAGTGAATCAGCCACTCAGGCATGTCACTGTGTAAGTCTGCTGTGAGGCTTCCTACAGTGTTCGTTCATGGTGTGTTCATGTCCAGGGCTTCAGGTCAGTTTCTCTTCAGTATCTCCGTTTCCTTACTCATATCTTCTATCAATCGACCGCCTCTTTCATTCAGCTGATTTTCTGCGTTCTCTTGGGATTTCTTTAGGAAACTGTTTTCTGCTTTGAATTCTTCTTATATTTCTTTAGACATACTTTTCAGTTCTCTGCCATTTCATCTAATTTGCTTTAACCTGAGGTCATTATTGTATGATTCATATTTTTTGGAGGAGTTATGTTGCCTTGATTTTGGGGGGTGTCTTATAGTACTGCAGTGGGATTTTCACATTTCAGGTTATTTCATTGCTTGGGTTTTCTGTTTACCTGCTGTATTCTTAGGCATGTAATTCAGAGGTTAAACAAACAGGGCCAGTATGAATGTGTTAGGGTTGGGGGTTACCTAGAGGTAGGGTGGGTTAGGATAAGGAGGAGTGGTAACTTTGAAAAAGATGGAGGGGGCAAAAGTGCCAATCTCCTCATTGCTGTAGGTGGCTGATGAATGGACACCCTTGGCTTCTAGCGTCTCTGATATTCCTGTGCTGGTGCATGGGGGAGTGGAGGCTGTGCCTGGAGGTGTTGTCAAGGAGCTCAGCTGGTCCCTGCCATCCCCTGTTTAGGTTCATTTGGGTTTGTCAGTTCGGGGGCTGGAGAGATGGCTCAGCCGTGAATGCACTTGATTCTGTAAGTCTGGAGTGAGAGAGAGCAGCGGCCCGGCCCCTCTCCTCGGGGCTCACCTCACTTGCAGAGCTTGTCTCACGTGTTTGTCTGCTGAGGCTCCTGCTCTGCCATCTTTTCCAGAGTCTCAATACTTGTTCTTAAATCGTAAGCTTGGGGTGGTTTTAGGTGTGTGGACATGTGTGAACTTTTCTGTATTCAGCAAATATTAGGATGAATACATATTTCGTAATCTGAATTTTATATCATTTTAAATTATACCTTTACTCGATAGCTGATGAAGTATGTATTTGTCCTTTTAGAATACAAAAATCTTTTATAGTTATTAAAATTTTGTAAAAACATCTTTATGGAGACTAGGTATTTTTTTGATAGCTTTGGTTTTCAAGTACCCACAATTTCTTGTGTTTCTTTCTTCATAAGTTATGTATTTTCTTCTCTTTTAGGGCATATTGATGCATTTACCTCCAAGCTTTTCCTGCTAGAAGAACTTACATCCGAAGAATTAAAAGAAAAGCTTTCAGCACTCAAGTGAGAAACTTTACGTAGTGGTGGGTTTGAAGTACCTTTGGTTCCGAGTGTTATGTGTCAGTGACTCAGCTTGAAGACTTGCTCATTTCATGCTTTGAGGCTTCCTCTGACCCAATTTATGATCCACCGTACTACCTGTCCCCGTCTGCAAGTGAACGTAACGCAAGCAGCACCAGCCACAGGGTGTGGGGAAATGAGTGTGTCAGGCCTCTGTGGCAGACATATCAGCTCTCAAGTGGTGTTCGTGTGTGTGTGTGTGTGTGTGTGTGTGTGTGTGTGTGTGTGTGTGTGTTTCGAGGTAGGGTCTCACTCTAGTCCAGGCTGACCTGGAATTCACTCTGTAGTCTCAGGCTGGCCTTGAACTCATGGTGATCCTCCTACCTCTGCCTCCAGAGTGCTGAGATTAAAGGAGTGCGCCACCACGCTGGCTGTGATCTCACAACTTCCCATGAAAAGCATGTGGTAGCCTAGGTGTCATTTCATATATTAAAAAAAAACGGGGACTTCAAGTGACAGAGCACACAGCTGAGCTTGTGTCAGATGATCTTGGGAGTCAGTGTGCTAATGACACAGTTTATCTCTTTACTCATTTGTTTGAGAGAGAGAGAGCACATCAGAGCCTTCTCCCACTGCAAA
>PVHP010027779.1:0-23499 GCA_004024765.1 Zapus hudsonius
ATGATTAAAGAACCTTGATAAGTTTTTCCCTCCCATCATCCTCCGGCTTCATTCCACACATAACTTTCTGCCCTACTCATGACATCTTTCCCCACCCCAATTCATCTATTTCCTACAACAAAAAGGATAGTAACTGCCCCTGAATTTATCTGAAAAAGAAATGGTCGCTCACAACCCATGTGACATATGAAAGTCCTACCTCAGACAATCCTCCTATTGTGTTCTTCTATTGTGCCCCATGCTTTCTCTTAAGATGCAGCCTTCATGACTATCCAGTCTCCCCTCACATGTAAATCCAACAGGCTTTGAGGATATGAATAGCTGTACCCTGTAGCAACTAGACAGAAATGAAAGGAATGCATGCCAAAGGATGAAGCGAAGGATTTTACTACATAGTCAAATTCAGCTCTGCTTAAAGGTTAGAAAATATGGGGACATTAGCTCAGACATTGGAGTTAATGATTTTTTAAGCTGGTAAAGTTTCTTAAATGAGTGATGTCTGGTTTTGTTTTAACTTCTTTGTGTAGCACTGTTGAGCTATTAAAATACTACTTACTAGAGGTAAAATTGGGCTGTGCTAATTTTAATGCTAAGATTTATTAAGGGATGAATAGAAAAAGAGCTGCTCAATTTTAATCCCCAGATTCCTGATCAAAATGTAATTTTAGATTTTATTCTACCAGAATATGTAATGATGCTGTTATGACAGAAGCCCTTTAAATAGTACTAAGTCATGTTTATTCCAGTTCACTAGTTAATTCCATTCTATGATATCTTTATCCATTGACTTCTATTTAATATCAAATAGTCCACATTGTGGGTAATGATTTCAGTACTATAGGACATGGCTGAAAGTCTTTCTTAAACATTGTCGTAAGCATATCTAAAATGCTAATCTTTGAAATACTTTCCAAATACACCTATGAGAGTTTGTTATTCTTTACTTTTACATAGTTTACTCATTTATTTGAGAGGAAAGAGAGAGAAGAGAGAGAAAGAGAGAGAGAGAGAGAGAGAGAGAGGGAGAGAGAAGGAGGGAGAGAGAGAGACAACATGCCAGGAACTCTTGTCACTGCAAATGAACTCCAGATGCATGTGGCACCTTGTGCATCTGGTTTTATGTGGGTACTGGGGAATGAAACCTGGATCTTTTGCAGGCAAGTGCCTTAAACTGTGAGCAATCTCTCCAGCTCTGGTTATTATTATTATTATTATTATTATTATTATTATTATTATTTTTGTGTGTGTGTGTGAGTATCCTGTGAGTCCATTTATTTTCAGAGATTTCTTATTAGTCTGTTAGTTAAAAAAATCTGAATTCTCCTCTTCTTCATTATTCAGTTTTGACATTCCAGATGCTGGATAGTACAGTACCAATGAAAATAGGAATCCCCCAATTTAACACAGATTGAATAATGGACCTGATGCATTGAGATTAGTTTTATCAATACAAGTAAACCTTCCTTATCATACATTGAGTTCTTATTTATATTTTATACATGGATAGTAAGTGAAAACTATATAATATTCAAACACTCTATCTCTTGCTAGTCTTTAGGAAGACAGACCTCAACACAGCAGCACTTCATCAGTCCTGCTCTGAATTCTATCATAGATTCTTAATTATTTTATAGCATCATCTGTAATGGATAATTGAACAGACAATAGTTTGCAATTCCCACTCAGGTCTTTCTGTTAAGATATAATGGTCTTGTATATGAAGATATATGCACACAAGCTCACACAAACACACATCTAAACTGGACATGGTGGCTCACCTCTATCATCACAGAAGTCTGGCAGTTGATGCAGAAAGTTCCCCATGAGTTTTAAGCTAGCTTGGGCTATACAGCAAGACCCTGTCTAAACAAAGCAAAACATTTTTTTATGATTGCCATTCTGACTGGAGTAAGGTAGAATTAAATTATAGTTTTGATTTGCATTTCCCTAATGTTTAAGGATGCTGAGCACTTTTTAAGTGAGTAAAGGCCAGATGGCTCAACAGTTAAAAGCACTTGATTGCAGTGCCTTTTGGTCCAGGTTCAATTCTCCAGTGTACACATACCCATTCTCTCTCTTTCTTTCTTCCTCTCTCTCATTAATAAATACAAATTTTAAAAATTAAAAAACATTGTTATATAAATGATCTATAGCTCATATATGATATTATGTATAAAATTTTCTGTTAATGAAATATGTCTCTTGAAGTAAGACTACATTAGTATGCTGCTTTGTTAGAATAAGAATATACATCAGTGTCTAGGACATATTTTCTCCGCTATTGCCTGATTTTAACTAGAGGATGTAAAACAATTCACAATAAAAAAAAAAGGTAGGGAGAGTCATAATTTTTTTGAAGAAGGATAGTACAATGTAATGAATATCTGAAATATTGGAAATTGCCGTTTTCATGAAATAGAGCTTTTGGTAGAGTGTCAATCACAGCTTAAATAGATGCAATTTAACTGAAATGGTTAAATAGATCAAGTTAATGTAGTTAAGACTACAGTTAGCGTTTTCATATAAGGAATAATATCTTTATTCATATACTTTATCCATTTGTCTTCCATACTGACTAAATTTTTGCAAGTTCTCAGTTGGAGGAACATTAGTTTTATGTAGGATTTAGTGCAAATAAGACATAAAAGTAAAATTGATAGTCCCTATTTGGTGAACAGTGCAGACAACTACATTTCCATCTACACAAGGCAAAAATAATAATTATATTCTTATCTTAAAAATTTCCCCTGCCTTTTTCTTATCTGGCATCTCTGGATTAGTTTCCTAGTTCAATTTCTGTGAGTTAGGTTAATTTTAGCATTAAGTCAGTGAATCAGGAGACATATTCCATGTGTATTGACATTAGTCTACTAGCTTATGCATCTTGGCTGTTATAATAAAATGATAAATATTTGTTGGCTTACAACAGTACAGAATTATCTTAAAATGTTGAAGTCAGATGTCTAAAGAGGGGTTCACTAGGCTAGAATCAACTTATTAGGAGAATTTCTTCTCTATGTTCAAGGAAAAAATCAATTTTTTTTCTTTTCAGCTTCTAGAAACCATTTGCTTCCTGGTTCATGGCCCCCAGCCTGCATCACTTCAATCTGTTTTTATCCCGATTTCTCTTTTTCCTGCCTTTTGTATTTCCTTTAATAGAGGAACTTGTGATTGCATCCCAGACTCAAATAATTCATGGCAATCTTCCATCTCAAGTACCTTAATTTTATTATAACTTTTACCTGATAAGATAATATAGTCTCTCATTCCACAGAATGGGATGTGGTCACTTATGGGTGCTCACTCTGTCTGGCACAAAGATTTTAATACAGTCAGGCTTTTTCACCATCTGGTACCACTTAGGATGCTGTTGCCTTTGCTCCCCTGACTGAGTTGGGCTTGGAAAGAATCCCTGGCTTTGCATTATCAAGGCTCATGCATGTGATATATGCTGCAAGCACTTACGAAGTGGGTGACAAGCCATTTGTTACTAGTTTAACAAAAATGACATAGAATTCCAAATGATAGTCCCACAAAATATTCATTTTGCTAATCACTTAATTTTTTTTCTTTCCTATATTTTTGGTAATGCTGAGACAGAGTCTTGCTTTGTATCCCAAACTAGATGGAAACTTGCTGTGTATTTTATACTATTCTTGTACTACTCATCCTTCTGTCCCTGGGATTACAAACAGTGGGTGTCATAATTAGAAGATTTCTCAAAAGGGTGAAAAGTTTTAGATACTATAATATACTCACAAAAATGTGGGGCTGTGGTGATATTACAGTGGTCAACGGCTCTTGCTTGCAAGTTGATGGCATGAGTTTGACTCTCCAGCACCCATTTAAAACCCAATGGAGAGTGACACTTTTGACTGTAAACCCAAATATGAGTATGGCAATGGGGGGTGAAGACAGGAGAATTCACAAGCTTGAGAGGCAGCTAGGCTTACACAGAAGCATGGTGGAAGGAGAGAACAAACATAAATGCTGTCCTCTGATTCCCTCACAGACACTCGCATACAAAAAGGACTCTCACCACATACCTACATGCATTTAATAAATAGCAAGTAAATAAACAAAAAATCATAGTCTAAATCTACATTAAGAGCCTATTGTGATTGTGATATAAACTAAGAGCAATAAATATTGTCTGTCATATACAGAATTTATTATAGTGGAGATGTTCACCTAAGCCTGTGACATGTGTAAGAATATTTTATACTTGTGAATGTCGTTTCTCATGTTAGTCATCAATCAATGAACAGAATTTGATACATTTTTACCCTTATGGGTCAAAAGCTAATTCACTATGAGTAACAAAGACAGTATATACAAAGAGGTTTAAGTTAATAAAAATAATCACAATCACAATAAAATCAATGATAAAAATTGTGAAACATTACAATATTGAAAATATAGTAGCAATTATGTAGAGTGTGATTTATCAAGATCATCTCACTGGAAAAATATCTAGATTAAATATTATCTTAACTCATTTAATAAAAGTTCTAATTGATTAATTTGTCTATTTTCTATATTGTACATACTTTATAAATTATTGTATTGTATTGTATTGTATTGGTCAAAAATTACCTTAAATGGCTAGTTTGGGGTAAAATTTGTGTCTCTTTACATCATAAAAATTTCATAAATTAGGTGATATCAATCACTACAAATAATTTTTTCCATTGACACTATAGTTGATTAATAGATATTCGATTTTAGAAGAGACTGAAGCTACATTTCTAAGGTACAAATAACTAATGGTTAAGTCTCTTTCATATGACACATGGTGATGGTGTCCTGCAGTCATGTATTAAAGAACAAACAGCACTCAGAAAAGACGTGTGGACACATTAAGAAAAAAATGGAGAAGACAAATTTTACTTAAAAATTTAACAAGGCATTTCTCCCCATTCCCCCATACACATAATGTGCACTTACACTGAGTAAAAACATGGAGAAACAAATGTCCTCTGATGCATTCAGAGGGAAGCAGTGTGAGGCCTTGATGCTCACATGAAAGAGGAAAGTGTTAACCTCAGCCACCACAATTTCCCAACTCCAATAGAAGGAAAATGTGGGAGAATCTGGACTAAAGCCTCAGACCTCAAGTAAAGAGCTTAACAACACTCCTAATAATGGCCCCGTTCTGGGCGAATGAATAATATAGCAAATTCACAAAGGAAAATATGCTACTATCATGTCAAATTCTTTTAGTAACTGTTTTCACATAATTGAATCATGCACACAGACTTCTGAGGTTTTAAGCTCATTAGTTGGTCGCCTGGCTTCTCCTAGGAGGCAGTGCAGAATCTCTGTGCTTGTTGTTTATATACAGACAGAAGCTGCTTTTTCTTGCCTTCATTAATTCCTTTTTAATTGAAAGTTAATACATTTTATATGTTACAGAGTAGAGGTAAAACAGTCACATTCCCACCATGGTGAAATGCACTCAGCACCAATGCAGGGAGGATTATATGAGGCTGGATAGAGTTTATCCATTTTTCTTTGACTTTATAGATAACAAATGGCTGTATTCTGTAAGATTGTGAGGGATTAACAAATGGGGGTCAAAAGAAAGCCTTTCACTGTTGTTTATGAGTCATTTGATTTTCTTACTGATATTGGTCTTTCGTGGAATCCATCCTGATACTCTTCAAACCTTCTCCCTTTTAAAAGACCACTAATCAGACATGCAAGACAACATGACAGGGTCAATGATTTAGATTTGATACACACAAGTTTCTAAGATCTGTTATTTTCTTCATGAGTCATGAAGATGTGCCTGAAAATATTATCTTAGAGATCATGGTAAAAGTTCTGTCTTATGATGAGATCATATGAATAATTCAGTTCTCAGTATGAATCCTTGGGTTTGAGTCTGAAACAAGACAGCTCAACGTAAAATAAAAAGGGATTGAAGAAATGCATTTTTTTATTTTTAAAAAATCCAAAGATTATGTTTGTGGGCTAAACAGTCAATAATATCTTGAAAATATGTCTGAGAAAACGTTGTTAGAATCCATTAGCTTTGGGCTGGAGAGATGGCTCAGCGGTTAAGGTACTTGCCTCCAGTGCCTAAGGCCCTGGGTTCAATTCCCCAGGACACATATAAGCCAGACCCACAAGGTGGTGGCCCTTGTGCATCTGGTGCATTCTCTCTCTCTCTCTCTCTCTCTCTCTCTCTCTCTCTCTCTCTCTCTCTCTCTCTTTCTCTCTCTCTCACATCTCTCTGCTTGAAAATGAATAAATAAAATATTTAAAAAAAAGAATCCATTAGCTTAAAACATCACAACATTTTCAAAGTAGAAAAAAGCAGTTCTTTAATGATAGAAAAATTAAATAGTAACTAGTTGAAATATATTTTATCTTTTAAAAAATTATCAATTAGAACTATTTTGTATGAATTTCTTGTCTGCTGAAATATTTGATTATAATTTTTCCTTTTATTTATCAATGTTCTTTTTCAGATATATTGATTGGAAATATGGGTTAAATTTACAAAAATCATTCAATATTGAGAGTTCCATTTAATTACATTTCCTCTACAATTACCAGTATTTAGGACAATCATGGAAGCCCCATTTTGCTTTAAAATGTAGGATAAGATAGGTTTTTCACATACCCTGAGTAACTTAGTATATCACTTCTCTGTAAAGAAATTAAGGATATTGTCAGTATGTTAATGTGAAATATGAAGCATAGAATTAATCCTCCTTTGATTTCTTTTGCATTGTTTTGGTTGCCAGCTGGTCATATTCTTCAGGACATTGCCTTTTTCCCTATAGTATTCCTCAGTAGCATAGTGTTCTAGTGTCTCCCCAAGTACCCTGTTTACCATGCTAGCCACTGGCCTTCCTTAGTACCCCTTCAAATGGGAAATGAGCTTGTTTCTTATAAATCACAGGTCTATAGTGTTTATGAGATATTTATTCTTGGACATTTCCTTAGGTCTTGGAATGGTATTTGTATTTCAGTTGAATGAATTTTGTGACATGCCTCCAAGAAGGCTTCTTGGAATATTCTTAGTGAACCAAAACTTCTCTTCTTCTAATACCACCAGAGATTTTCTCTTTTCTTAATAAAGATGCACAGCCAATATCAAATAAGGTTCCTCACCTTAGATACATTGGATTTTGATAGTGGAGAATAATTTTGAATTGAGAGCAGAGGAAGAACAGCAGAATTCCACCTCTGTATGCTTGGATATTTCTGGCACAAGAAGGCTTCTCTGAATTCATGACATATGACTTATAGATATAAGGCTTGGGGGCAACATGGGTGTCCTACTCAAATGGGATTGAGCAAGATAACCCCCACCTCTATCCTGAGAATGAATGAATGCTAAACCCTGGAAATGTAGTAAAAATATTTTATGGGAAATATAGAAGTGAGGCAGAATATTCAATTTTCAAAGAGGCATACTCAACATTCACAGCAAGGCTGTACTTTTTGCAGTGCCTTTTTAACAGGTAACTGTGACGTCTTCTTTCATCCCTGTTTGCTTTTCTTGGTGCATTGTAGAACCTCCCATTCCCCCATTGTAGAATTTGTGGAATTTCTCTAAGAATAACCTGGAGAATTTAATGGTTCACACTATCCAAAGAAAGGACTTCCAAATTCCAGTCTGTATAACTGTGTGAACCTTAGTTAGATGTCACATTCTTCATGTTTAATTCCTGTTTATATAAATAAATATATATATATATATTGCTATACTTTATTGCTAGTTTATTTTTCTATTTTTGGGCAAGTATTATCATTTTTAACTTTTTATAACTTTATTGGCTTTTGTTAGAATTATTCATATGATTTAAGGATAGGCTTACTCCTTCAAACTCTATCCTACATCATAGACCTTATCCTGCCAACTTTATTTTTAGTATAATTTTATTAAATATACAGATTAATGAGCTTAACAGTATATGAATGTTTACAGTGTTAAGTCCTAAACATTTGTATTCATTCAAAAATGTATAGATTGATTTGTAACTCTTTTTTAACACTTTCATTGGCTTAAAATTATATGTATTAACAAAACAATATGCTCAGTATCATAAATTATTAGAGAAAACCATTGAAACCAGGATGGCATTCCCTTTTATGCACTAGATATTCTCCACCTCCGTGACTTTTACAATCGTTCCACCACCTCTTCTGCAAATTCCCCTGAGTCATGGTGGGTGAGTTTAAATTTTTCATAGTTATTAGGTATTTAAGAGTCTCTAAATTTGTGTTTTGGACAATTTTGGGCACCCTTGGTGCCTCTATCCATTATCCTTCCCTAGGATCTCTGCCTTACTGAAGTAGAAGTGGATCTTTTGCTCATCATCCCACTTCCTTGGAGCTTGTGTTAGGGTTCTAAATGGTGGGTTTGAAGTAGTTCGTCTCCTGCTTGGGTGTCCCCCCCATCAACTCAGGTCCACTTGGTGGAGTTTGGTTGTCCAAAGTTCTCATTGATTTCTAAAAAATACAAACAGATTCTCCAGTGGAGAGTGAGATCATTATTGATCAAGCGAGACAAATATTGCTAGTTTGGTGAGCATTTGAAGGGCATACCTATCTGAAGACCTATGGTTAGTGAGGACTTCCCCTTGGAGCCAAATGTCAGAGTTTTGTACTGTAGGTGTGCTTCTACCTCCTCCATACCTTTGGGGCCCTGTTACCCTACAATTCCCCAAGATACCTCCAGAATTTGTTGTACAGAAGAAAGGATTCTATGGAGTCAGATTGTTGTAAGTTTATATTTGTGTACATTTCCCCCCTCTGTCACTTCCCCCAGCCCCCATCTCCTTCTGTCCCCTTTGTCTGTCACCTTAATCATTAGTCATGTTTACTTACAATCCAAGCTTAACCTGATTAGGGGCCACGGATAAGGGAGAATATGTAGCATTTGTCTCTCTGTTCTTGTGTGAGTTCACTGAGTATGATCTGTTCCAAGTCCACCCATTTTTCTTTGAATTTCACTATATCATTTTTCCTCACTGTGAGTAGAATTCCATGGTGTATATGTACCACATATTTGATATCCATTCATCTAGTGATGGACATTTAGGTTGGTTCCAGTTCCTAGCTATTATAAATTGAGCCGCTATAAACATGGTAGTGCAGATGTCTCTGTGCTGAAACGAGGAGTCTTGAGGATATATGCCCAGTAAAGGTATCGCTGGGTCAACTGGTAGTTCTATATCCATCCTGTTCAGAAGCCTCCATACTGCTTTCCATAGTGGTTGTACAAGTTTGCATTCCCACCAGCAGTGGAGGAGGGTTCCTTTTTCCCCACATCCTCTCCAACATCTATTGTTGGTAGATTTTTTTAATGACTGCCAATCTGGCTGGAGTGAGGTGGAAACTTATTGTTGTTTTGATTTGCATTTCCCTGTTGCGCTCAGAAGCCCATTTTGTGAGAGGACTCTGATATTTTATTGTTTAATTTATTGAGTTCTTTGTATGTTCTAGATATTAGAGCTCAACAGAGAATTCCCAGAAGAAGAAATACAAATGGACAACTCTCACTTTAGAAAACATTCAACATCATTAATCATCAGGGAAATACAATCACTTAACCAATGGGATCTCATCAAGCTAAAAAGCTTCTGTACAGAAAAAACAAAACAAAACATACCATTCTCAAAGCCAATAGACCACCATCAGGTTGGGAGTTAAGTGATTGCTGTACCTCCTGATTTACCAGAGGTTTGTTCAGGAAGTTTTTCCCTACTCCTATTTCATAGAGAGTTCCCCCTATTTTTTCTTCCAGGGTTTTCAGAGTTTCAGTTCTTATGTTAAGGTCTTTGGTCCATTTTTAGTTGATTTTGGTGCTTGGTGAGAGGAGAGAGTCTATTTTCATTTTTTTACAAGTGTTTATCTAGTTTGTCCATCACCATTTGTTAAAGATGCTATCTTTACTCCTAATTAATAACTTTTTCTCACATCTTTCATTATGGTTGGAAATGTATGGATTTTTATATTACTGGGAATGTGATTTTTTCACATTCTTTGGAAACTGAAACTTATTGATTTTTGTGTTTATGTTATTTCTGTCAAATACACTTAAGTAATCATGTTCCCAATCTTTTGCTGTGTCTCTGAGATTTTCTATGTAGATAATCATGACATCTTCAACTAATGATTTTGTTCTCCATGTTCAATATTTAGTTTTTAAATTTTATTTTGGGCATTAATTAATTCTCAAACATTTTGAATAAAATAGAAGTACTGCCAGCCTGATGTATGTTAAACTGATATTCATCAGTGTAAATTTCTTAACATATAGGAGGAAGCCAATAAGTGAATTATTTAGTGTTATTTGGTACTGTGCATGAATTCTGAAGTTTGTATATTAATTAAAAATATGTTTTAATAGTTCATGTTTAACTGTTATTTTAGTAAAGTTCCATAATTGCATTCTATAAAGAAATAATTGCACATTTCCCACATACTATATATTGTTGCTTAATGGCACTTGGAAAATTGGCAAGAGTGACTGAAACATTACTGGTGTGGTTAATAAATTACCCTAAGTTATACTACATTTTTGCATGGAGACTCTGGTTTTCAAAACAACAGAAAAGCATGCAGCAAAAGCACACAGGAGAATGTTGGCTGGGGTGTTAACATGAGCTCACTCCCCCATGAGCTACCTACAGCAGAGGTAGCCTTGTTTGTTCTTTGTGCCCAGAACGTGCACTTTTTATTCATTACCTTTAAATGACACAAATGGGAAAAGGCTGAAATATATTTGGTGCATCAATGGAATATAGACCTGAACATGGAACATTTGAGAAATGAGACAGAAGTAACCTGAAACACTACATATGCACATGGAAAATTCATATGAAAAGCAATGCAAAAAGGAAAATATTTTTATTATTACTTATGTTTTTTCATTCATTCATAATTAGTCATTCAAAATCAAAGTACTCATCTGGTTACTGGTGTCATGCACATTGCTAAGGACAGTGAATAACACACACACACACACACACACACACACACACACACAGGAGTCAAAGTCCCTTTAACTTCTTGGATATATATAGTCTAAAGGACGTGATTCTGTTGGTAACTTTCATGCAATATCTTGTAACAGTCTAGTGATAATGACATTTTCATCATGTACAAACACACACACATACACACATACGTATTGCAATACGTTTCACATCAGTCTCGTACGAAATGGTTACCAAAATTCTTACCACAAGTGCTGTGAGAGCCCACTTCTGTCCTCAATGCAATGCTGTAGCATGAGGCTCCAGATGTAAATCTCTGAGCAAAAGCAAACGAATATTCACGGAGTAACATGAGAACTTGGTGTACAGTGCTGTTTATATGCAGGATATTATTTCAGTAGAACTTGTGAATGAACTGATCAATCCCCTGCTGAACCAAAAAGTGAAGAGGATGAAATGTCAAGGTGGCTTCCTGAAGGATTCTGTGCTTTCTATTCTATGTAGGTGTTCAAGGATAAATTAAATATTTAGATGAAGAAAAGCAAGGGGTATCCTAATCAGATAACCACAGGTAGAAAAAAGAGACCTGAAAGTCAGTGTTCTGGGCCATTACTATATTAGACACGATCTGTAGTTTCTAAGGCAAAAGAGTGAGGCACTAAGGAATTTGAGAATCCTAAGAGGTAAACACCTGCTTCATTACAGGAGTTCTTGTGCAAATCCAGGAAGAAATTTGTGAAGAGTTCACTTCAGAGTTTTAAGGAGAGGTGATATGATCAGGGAAAAGGGGCAAGAATGAGTTTCTCCTAAAAAATTACCTTTTCCAATCAACTTGTTTTCCTACGTTATAAAACATATGAGACACAGTTTAAATCATGTGTCCCTTAAAAATATCTTTATTATGAATAAATGTATACATTGTATGAGCAAAACTTGTGAAGCTGTCACCATTTCCCTCCTGTCTGTCCCCTACCCACTGGGGTACTTCCCATACTGGATCTGTCCACAGGGTAGAAAATATGAGCTGCACCAGAGGTAGCCAGTTTTTATTTCTCTTTTTTTGTCTCCCCCCCTTGTGTGTTGTTGCTGAGGGTGCAATGTCTCTGGATATTCTTCCCCACAATGGCTCTTACCTTCTATCCACCCCTTCTTCTTCTCAGGTCTCTGAGTCATAGTGGGTGAGTTTTGAGTCAGCATTATTGTTTAGATCTTAAGTATCTCTGGATCTAATTGGTCTCCTGTTTGTCTCACCACTTTCTCATAGGTTTCATTTGTGTGAAGGCTAGGTGTGGTTTGTCTCCTGCCAAGATGTCAGCCATCATCCAATGTCTTGGTGGAATTGTGTTTTCCCAGGCTCTTTCAATGCCTCCTGAAAAATGCAAGCAGAATCTCCCTTGGAGAGTGAGATCAATACAGGTTAAATGAGATAACATTGCTATTTTGGTTAGCTCCTAATAGGTGTCCTTTTTATAATGCTGTTTATGGACAATATGAAGGTACACAGAGCACAAGTCCTTACAAATTGTGAGCATCAGACTTTTGCTTACAAAAGTCACTCTTTGATTCTCCTACTAGATACATGACCTAAATGAGCAGTTTGCCTTTGATGTGCAGTTTCAGAGCTTGAGAACAGGGGAGGATAAGGGGACTTGAGTAGATTCCAGTCACTGCTCTGCTTGGTAATCTCCTTCTATGCTCTAGGCTATACTTTCTCAGAAGAAGTTCTTAATGTGGGTTGAAAGAGGGAAAAGCCTACTAACTATGGTCACCACATAAGCCT
The DNA here is from genome assembly GCA_004024765.1 of Zapus hudsonius. Lineage (NCBI taxonomy): Eukaryota > Metazoa > Chordata > Mammalia > Rodentia > Dipodidae > Zapus > Zapus hudsonius. The sequence goes on from PVHP010027779.1 coordinate 12,742, forward strand.
TCTTTTATTTTCCTTTGTTTCTTGGTTCAGATATTGTAGATATCTTTGTGGACAGGTGATCTTCCCCAAAGATTATAAGATTTGATGAAAAATCAGACTCTAGATTTTATATGAACCAGGGATCTCTAGCCACATGCAAGTCCTTGTATTATAACCTGACACTTTACTCAGACTCAAATCTCTCTCTCTTTTTCAGTATCTCCTATGAATCGTTTGATATACTTTGATAGGAAATTTACCTTTTCAAAATCCTTTTTACATATGTTACAAATATATAATGTTGGAAAAATTCTATTTCTAGCATTTTTACTTAATCCTCAACATTCTAAATTATTGAAGATATGTAATTTCCATGAGCATTATCTAAGTTTCTCAGGGCGAGTTTTTTTTTTTTTTTAATTTGATTGTCCATCTTCCCTTCCAACATCTCTGATTCAAAGAGTAATAAGATGTGTGAAAACATATTCGTATTCATGCACTTGTGAGATTTTGCAGTTAGTAACCACTGTGCTTATATTGTCAGTGGTCCTTGGAACTCCAGGGAACAGTGTTCTGAACACGTGGCCATGAAGATGAACTAGGAAGTGTTGTGGAATCATTGTTCTCTTAATAAGGAGTAAAATAGCTTGAACATGCTTTAAAAAGCATGTTCAGGAATTGGAACATAAAGCCATGTAATTGAGTCACCTTGCTTAATTTCACTTTGTGAATTATTGGTTTCCTGAGAGACTGAACGACAGTTTAAGAGCTGAATAAAGGAAAGTTATTCTTGAGTTTAAAGTATCTCTTTGGGAATTCCTTCTCAACTCTGTGACCACTACAGTACATGCTCAGATCTTCCAAAAGTATGGGTTTGGCGTTTAGCGTGTGCCCTGCCTACATGGAATTCATTTATCACAACAAAGAAGAGAGTGCAATCTCTTCAATTGGATTTTCTATTCTCAGTAATTGTGTATCTTGATATTGACTCTAAAGAAATAAGACAAAATAGATAACATTTTCTAACATTTCAAGATGTGTGTGTGTGTGTGTGTGTGTGTGTACATGCATGCTTGTGTGTGTGTGTAAATGTTTTCTTTACTGGCAAGGATGTGTATGGAAATCAAAATACTTCCAAGAAAGAGCTTTAGTGAAAAACCCATTTGCTTCCTTGGATCAATCTTTTCAGAGAACCTGGTGTGTTTGAGGACTACAAAATGAGAGTTGTATTTAAAAAAAGTACAAATGGTTAAACCCCTAAACTTCAGTAATTTATTGAGGTTTTAATAATCTATAGTGGTCTTTGTGAAAAATAAAGTTCTATATCTAACTGGAAGGCAAAAAAGAAGAGTTTCTCTTGTTTTATCTTATTTTCTATAGCTTTTACATGAACATTCACTTTCATAATTGATGTAAACCAGAGTTTGAGTAATAATTTCTATTATATAAATTCAAGTTATTGGAGTGATTGGAATGTAACAAAATACTAATTTTCCTGCATATTACTCTATCTACAAATAAACAAGCATCTCCACACTGTTTGTGGACATGTGACATAGTTCATAAATTATGGAGATTAGAAAGAGGCTCCTTAGAAAACTAAATAGTCCTACCAATATTTATGTTAAATTTCAATAATTTACTACTGAAGATACACCAGTATTCATAACTTATCTTGTTGCTGTGAGCAAATGCCTGACAAGAAGGAATGTGAGCGGGGAAGCATATGATCTCATCATTCTGGAGGAAGTGGATGGTGGGAGACCAGCAGGTGGGGCTGAACTATCAAACCAGGCCCACCACCACCAATGCTCCATCTCCTAAATATGCCAGAACTTTCTGCACAGTGCAGTAACATGGGGGAATTAAATATACAAAAATATGACTATAAGAGAAACTTGCATTCACATAGCCAAATAATGTGAGGTGGTTTGCTGTCATTTTAGGACAGATGGAGTAGATATGAGACAGGATACTACGTGAAGTTCCTGTCCTCAATGTCCACCCAGTTCTTCCGGTTAGGCCATATCTCCTAAGGATTCTTCAACTTTTCAGAACAATGTCAGTTTGGGGGCTGGGGAGAGAGGACTCTAAGTGTTCTAACATATCAGCCTGCAAAGAAGATTTCACATCAAAACCACTGTAACAAATTTCAAAAGAAATGAAATAAAAATGTTAAAGAGACACTTGCATTCCCATGATTACAACATGGTTCTTAATAGCAGGGTATAGAATGAACTTAAAGGTATTTCACTAGATAAACAGCAAACACTGCCATATATTCATAATGGAATGTTATTCACTTATAAAAACTATGTAATCCTGACAGCAGTGCAATATGTATGGGCCTAGAAGACATGCTAAAGAAAATAAGCCAGACAAAGAAAAACAAATATCACATGACCTGAATCCTAAGTGAAATCTAAAAGAGTTGACCTTATATAAGTTGATAGCAGGTCAGTGGTTACCAAGTACTGGGGAGAATAGGGAGGAATAAAGAGAGGAGGTGGTTAACAAAGAAGGCACTTTGCTATGATTTGGAAAGAGGAATAAGTTCAGGTGCCAGATGCTACAGCAAACTGGAGACAATAGCACTACATTATATATCTCAAAATTCAACAGAGGAATTTGAGTACAATTTTTATATATAAAAATGTTTAAGGTGATAGACATGCTAATTAACTTGTGTGATCATCCAGTATATAAAAAGATCCAAACATGACTTTTTCCCTCATAATTATTCAATGATATTATATAAATAAAAAAATAAAGATATCAACTTAATATGGAATATATAACTCTCCCTGTTAGAGATTGTATTTATATATTATAAATAACTTCCCTCACCACATCATCAAAGTGTCATTGCATATGGAAACAATAGTACATTATTATAGACATAATTTGAGGAGCTAGAAGCTACCATCACTATGCTCAGTGCCCATCTGAATAAACTGGGGAAACGATGAGGGAAGAAAAGATGTTCCAGAAAACCTTTAAAAAGTTACTGTCCACTAAACTTCTTTCTTTGACTTTTTATTGAGAGTCTCCATAATTATAAACCATAAACCATTATGATTCCCTCCCCACCTCCCCTCATATCTCTTCCCCTCTCCATTAGTCTCTGTTTTGTTTCAGTGTCATCAGCTTTTCCTCCCTTTATGTGTAGGTATTACATGTCCTGCAAGGTCATGAATATCAAGATCCCATTCTGTCTGGAAGTTACTGTTGTGAGCAGTCCAACCCTTCCTTTGGCTCTTACAATCTTTCTGCCACCTCTTTTTCATTAGACACGGAGCCTTGGGAAATGTGATAGAGATGTCCCAGAGTTTAACACTCCACGATCATTTCTTCTCAGCGCTATGATGTCTTTTATGTTATCCCAGTGGTCACCACCATCTGCAAAAGAGAAGCTTCTCTAGCCAAAAGTAAGAGTAGCATTATTATATGGGTATTCTCATTTTAAAAAGTGCTTATAAGGCAGATTGGTTGGCATAATATATGCATTTAGCCAGACAACAGCAGGTGTTACTCCCCTAGGTCTCATGACCTCCCCCACCATAGGCTTTTGACTAGGTCTTCAGTACCAGGCATGTATTCCCTACTGTGGAGTGTGCTTCTTGTCCAATTAGAGAGCAATTGTTTTCCACCATAAGAAAAGTGCCACTATTGCCCTAGTTTGACCATTTGGCCTTCAAGGTCCACTGATGTTCACCACTGTAAATGACTTCTTTCTTCCATAGGGCTACATGCAGCTATATTTTTTTCCAGCCTTTTGTCAGATGGTTAACAGGAAGGAGGTTCCTGCTCAGCTCCTGGTTGATTTCTCAGTGGACTGCAGCCAAAATATATGTGGTATTCAGCAAGAGGGTCTTACTATCTCATTCTTGAAGGAAGCCAAGATCATTAGCAATGGCCTGTAATGTTTTGGGAGCCTCAAGAACACCTGTGGCCAACAACTCACTGGAAGTTATTCCATCCCTGGCACTGAAGTTTTTCTGGTAACAATATAAAACTTTTGTGTGTGCTATTACATGAGGAAGAACATGTGGCATTTGGCTTTCTGGGCCCGAGTTACCTAAATTAGTATGATCCTTTCCAGATCCACCCATTTCCCTCCAAATTTCATAATTTCATTTTTCTTTACCACTGAATAGATCTCCATTGTATAAATGAACCACATCTTCATTATCCATTCATCAGTTGAGGGACATCTAGATTGGTTCCATTTCCTAGCTATTGTAAATAGAGCCACAATAAACATGGATGAGCAAGTGTCTGTAGGGTAGTGACTAGAGTCTTTAGAATATATGCCAAGGAGGGGTATAGCTGGGTCATATGGTAAATCTATTTTCAGCTGTCTCAGGGACCTCCACACTGCTTTCCACATGGCTGTACCAGTTTACATTCTCACCAACAGTGTAGAAGGGTTCCTCCATTTCCACATCCTCATCAGCATTTATTGTCCTTTGTTTTCTTGATGGTAGCCATCCTGACGGGAGAGAGAGGGAATCTCAGAATAGTTTTAATTTGCATTTCCCTGACCCATAAGGAGGTAGAAGATGTTTCTAGATGTATATAGGCCATGTGTATTTTTTCTTTTGAGACCTCTCTATTTGGTTCCATAGCCCATTTTTTGACTGGGATGTTTGATTTATTATTTAGTTTCTTGAGTTCTTTGTAAATCTTGGATATTAATCCTCTGTCAGATGTATAGCTGGCAAAGATGTTCTCCCATTGGGTAGGTTGCCTCTTTGCTCTGTTCACAGTGTTTTCTGCTGTACAAAAGCTTTTTTTTTTTTTAATTTCATGAGGTCCCAATTGTTGATTAGTGATTTTGCTTTCTGAGCAACTGGGATTTATGTTCAGAAAGTCTTTACATAGGCCAGTATGTTGAAGTGTTTCCCCCGTATTTTACCTCTAGCAGTTTCAGAGTTTCAGGTGTGATGTTAAGGTCTTTGATCCATTTGGACTTGATTATTGTGCATGGAGAGAGATAAGGATCTATTTTCATCCTTCTACATATTGATGTCCATTTTCCCAGCACAATTTGTTAAAGAAGCTGTCTTCTCCAGAAAATATTTTTGTCCTTTTTTTTTTTTCAAAAATCACATGGCTATAACTCTCTGCATTTGCATCATGGTCATCGATTCTCTTCCATTGATCTACATGTCTGTTTTTGTGTCAGTACCATGCTGTTTTTGTTACTATAGCTCTGCAATATATCTTAAAATCAGGTATGGTGATACTACCAGCCTTATTTTTTGTTGCCTTTCTTTCTTTTCTTTTTTTTAGCTATCCAAGGTTTTCTTTTTTGTGATTACAAATGTATTTTAGGATTTTTTTTGTTTTGGTGAATTCCATTGGAATATTGATTCTTCAGATCCAAGAACATGGGCTGTCTTTCCATTTCCTAGTGTCTTCTGCAATTTCTCTCTTGAGAGTTTTAAAGTTTTCATTGTAGAGTTCCTTCACTTTCATGGTTAGGCTTATTCCAAGCTACCTTAATTTTTGGAAGCAATTGTGAATGAAAGTGTTTCTTTGATTTCATCCTCTGCCTATTTGTTCTTAGAAGGCTACTGATTTCTGTTTGTTGATTTTGTATCCTGCTATGTTGCTAAGAGTGTTGATAAGCTCTAAGAATTTTCTAGTAGAGTCTTTAGGGTCACTTATGTATAGAATCATACCATCTGTAAATAATGATAATATGATCTCTTCCTTTCCAATTTGTACCCCATTGATTTGTGTCTCTTGCCTTATTGCTGTAGCTAAGACTTTCTGTACTATATTTAATAAAAGTGGGGAAACCCTGAATTTTGTAGAAATCCTTCCAGTTTCCCCTATTAATTTAATGTTGGCTATAGGCTCATCATAAATTCCCTTTATTATGAGATTCATTGCTTATATTCCCGCTTTCTTTAGGACTTTTGCTATGAAGAGATATTGCATTTTGTCAAGCACCTTTTCTGTATCTATTGAGATGATCATGTGATTTTTGTCCTTCAGTCCATTTATATAGCGTATTACATTTATCGATTTACATAAATTGAACCATCCCTGAATATCTCAGATAAAACTTACCTGGTTGGGATGAATGATCTTTTTGATGGAGACTTGTGTTCTGTTTTCCAGGATGTTGTTGAGATTTTTTTTTTTTTGAGATCTTTTACACCTATATTCATTAGTGAGATTGGTCTGTAATTTTCATTTTTTGTTCTGTCTGTCTGGTTTTGGTATCAGGGTTACCGTGGCTTTCTAGAAGTAGATTGGTAGTATTCCTTCCTTCTCTATTTTGCAGAAAAGTCCAAGAACCATTGGTGTTATTTCTTCAGTAAATGTTTGGTAGAATTCTGAAATAAATCCATCTGGTCCTGGACTTTTGTTTAGTAGGAGATTTTCTTTTTTAATTACTGCTTGAATTTCCATACTTGTTATTGATCTGTTTAAATGGTTTATCTCATCTTGACTTAATTTTGGTTGGTCATATACATCAAGGAAATCATCCATGTCTTTCAGGTTTTCTAACTTGGTGGAGAATATGTTCTTAAAGTATGTCCTTAAGATTTTCTGAATTCCATTGGTATCTGTTTTAATGGTGCCTTTTTCATTTTTAATTTTATTTGTGTCTCTTCTCTCTTTCTTTTGATCAGATTTACTAAGGGTTTATCAATCATGTTTAGTCTTTGAACGAACCAACTCTTTATTTCACTGATTCTTTTTATCGTTTTTTTTGTTTGTTTGTTTCTATTTCATCAATTTCTGCCCTAATCTTTCTTATTTCTTCTCATCTGCTGATTTTTGGTTTGCTTTGTTTTTCTTTTCCCAAGGCTTAAAGGTGAAGCATTAAGTTGCTTACTGTGGCCTTTCTAATTTCTTAATATAGGTAGTTAAAGGTATAAATTTCCCTCTCAGGATTATTTCATTGTGTCCCAAAGGTTTTGCTATGTTGTGTTTTCATTTTTGTTTGAGTCTATATATTTTTTATTTCCTTCTTTATTTCTTCAATGGCCCATTCGTCATTTAGAAGTGTACTACTTAATTTCCATGAGTCTGTGTATGTTCTATAGTTTTTCTTGCTATTGATTTGTAGTTTAATTCCATTTTGATCAGATAGTGTACAGGGAATTATTTTCCCCATGTTAAGATTTGCTTTATGTCTTAACATATGATCTATGTTAGAGAATGTTCCATGTGCTGCTGAAAAAAATTGTATTCTGTGGCATTTAGATGAAAAGTTCAGTAGATGTCTGTTTGGTCCATTTGTTTTATACTGTCATTTAGTAAAGATGTTTCTGTTTATTATTTGCCAGGCTGACCTGTCAATAGTTGGAAGTGGGGCATTGAAGTCTCCCACTATAATTTTGCTTGATGTTATCTGTGACCTCAGTTCTAGTAGTGTTTGCTTAATGAAATTGGGAGCACCTATATTGGTGCATATATATTTGGAATTACAATGTCCTCTGTTGACTTGTTCCCTTAATCAATATATAACGACCTACTTTATCTTTCTTAGCTACTATTGGTTTGAAGTCTATATTATCTGATAATAGAATAGCAACACCTGCTTGTTTCCTAGGCCCATTTGATTGAAATATCGTTTTCAATCTTGTCACTCTAAGGAGGTGTCTATAGTTTGTGGAGAGGGGTATTTCTTGGAGGCAACAAACAGAAGGACCCTGCCTTTTAATTCATTCTTTAAGTCTGTGTCTTTTTGTTGGAGCATTGAAGCCTTTAATGTTAAGAGTTATTATTGAAGGGTGTGTATTTATTCCTGCCATTTTTTGTTTTTGTAATTTTTCCTGTTTTTTTCCTTTATTCTTTTGTATTACCTAATATTTGAATATGACTTATTTTTTCCTGTTTTCTCATCTATGAATTTTTCTTTTTCTTCAGCCTGAAGGATCCCTTCACATTTTGTTTTTTTTAGATCTGGCTTTGTAGACATAGATTCCTATACCCTGTCTTTGTTGTGGAAAGTCTTTATTTCTCCTTCAGTTGCAATGGAAAGCTTTGATGGATATAATCATGGTTTACAGTCGTTTACTTTCAGAATTTAGAATAAAACACCCCAAGCCCTTCTGGATTTTAAGGAATGTGTTGGGTAATCTGTTGTTATTCTAATATGTTTGCCTTTATAAATTACCTGCTGTTCCTCTCTTATTGCCTTCAAAATATTTTCTTTGCTCTGCATGTTCAATAGTTTAATTATAATACTGCATGAAGAGGTTATTTCTTGGTTTTATCTCTTTGGTGTTCTAAATGCTTCCTATATCTGTATTGATACCACTTTCCCTATGTGGGGGAAATTCTCTCCTTCAATTTTTGTTGAAAATATCTACAGTTCTCTGAGAGTGAAATTCTTCTCCTTTCCACTATACTCTGAAATCTTATGTTTGATCTCTTCACAGTTTCATTAATGTCTTGAAATTTCCATTCATAGTTTCCAATTAGTCTCTCCTCTTTGATGGACTGTTCCAGTTCTGTTGCCTTGTCTTCCAGTTTAGATATTCTGTCTTCTCCTTGGCCCATTCTATTGGTGGGACTTTCTGCAGAGTTTTATATTTGACTTCCTATGTTTTCCATTTCTAGAATTTATGATTGGTATTTCTTCATGACTTCTATTTCCCTATTTATATATTGTACTAACCTCCTCATTTCCTTAAATTGGTTTCCTGTGTTCTTCTGGAATTTGATTTCATCTTTGATTTGATCATTGTCATGATCATTCTTTTGTATTCTTTGCCAGGCATTTCATCTAAGTCAGCCTCAGTGAAGATAATTTCTGATGGCTTTATAGTTTTTTGTTTGTGGAATTATATTATCTCGTTTTTTGTATTTCTTATATTATAATGTAGAGATTTTTGCATCTTGAGTTGTTCAGTGCTTGGGTTTCCTAATTATCTGCTGTATTCTTAGATGTGTGTATCAGAAGTTATGTATCCTTAGGGTGGGAGCCTAATGTGCCAGGTGTGGCTTTTATATTACTCCCAGTATGACCAAAGAGGTGACCCATGAGTTTTAATTGCCTATTATATAAATAGTCAAGTAGTCTGAAAGGGGCAAAACACAATTCTAATATGTAAATGGACAATATGCACACATACTCAAAACCTCCACAAGGTATTTATGCAAGGTCAGGGATTAAACAGATATTTTTATCAAAGCCAAAATAACTAAGGGTGTGTGTGTGTGTGTGTGTGTGTGTGTGTGTGTGTGTGTGTGTTTGTGTGTGTGTTTTAACTCACATCCTTAATCCTGTAGACTGGGAGGCTGAGATTTCAGGTTTATGCTGAATTCCAGGTTTGCCTGGGACTGAGTGAGACTCTGTCCCCAGGAAAGACAGTAGGTTAAAGACAACAAAGTCCTGTGAATCAATAAATATCAAATGTGACTAATTCCCTTTTAAAACCCCACCTATTAAGAATGGTAATGTCTACCAGAGGTATATTAATCAACTCTAGATGACCCTGTTACCTCTTGAGATGGCCTCTGGTCTCACCCCAGCAGACTATGAGGCTGGTTTTCTCTAGGTCGGCTGTGGGCTCTCTGGGTTTATGAATCTGCTATTCAGGTCAGCTGTGCTGGGTGCTGTGTGTCTCTGTGTGTTCTGGCTCCAGTGGTTCCAGCTCCTTGCCCTTGAAGGGAATGGCGGTACACTGAAGCTGCTGCAAAGCTGCTCCCTGTCCAGTCCTGGCTTGTACCAGGTCCTGTAGGTTCCTGGGCAAATGTGTAACAACTCTGTTCTGAACACAGGCACCATCTGGGCCACCTATGCCCTGCCCTCTAAACTTCTATGGGTTGTTAATGATATGAACTGTGTCTTTTGAAAATAGTACTCAATATTTTTCAATGATTGTTTAAATATCTAATTTGATTTTATCAGCTTATTCTCAATGAGCTAACATCCAATGCTAATTATTTAAAGTCTAATTTTGTCTTTAAGTTAAAAAATATGGCTACATTATCAGAAGTTGAATTATTTAACATTTAGGATGCAGCTCCAAAAGCATGATATATGGAGAAAGCACACATTGAATTTATAGAGATAGGCTGGGATTCACCATTGTATGCAAGAATTGTACAGTATTGATTTGGTTACTTAGCAATTAATTATATTCAATGTGATTGCAAAGCAGATTGTATGCAGTATTGCAGTTCCCAAAAACATACCATTGTGGGCTGCAGTGAAATATTATCTGTGGAGGGGAAAGAATTTAAATTTACTGTCTAGTATAACCTTTGCTAGTTGTAAAATTCTATTTACCCTTTTTCATAAACTTGAATGTCAATGTCATCGACTCCTTTTGTTTTTCTCAATATGAGGTTTGAAACATTGGAGAAAAACAAATGTATTGAACAAATTAGCTCCCTCCTGATAACCAAGGCTTCTGGAATGGGGTCTCAAAATGGATAGAACAGAATATTTATGAGATGGTTATTATTCTTAGCTGCTAAGCTCCAGAAGTTTTGTGTACTTAGAAGTTTGTTGGTATAAATCATGATATGGGCTTGTAAAATTTTTTATATCTAGTAAATTTTTTTATTCTCTTTATTATAAACATTTTTGGATATAAAAGGGTGCAAAGTAAATATAACCTACAAGGAGATGAAACTGACTTTAGAAATCAATTCTTCATTTTAAGTAATTTCTTTTTTTTAATATATGTTTATTGTCCATAATGAGTTACATTATTTAGTGGGCAAACCATGCGTTGTTATCCCGAATTCCCCAATTCCCCCCCTCCCCATCCCTGATCAGTTGTATATCCTCCTCCGTGG
>PVHP010027780.1:0-23612 GCA_004024765.1 Zapus hudsonius
GGCTGAATACTAGGCTATCCATGGTCCCCTGTCACAAGGACTGATCCAGACGAACAATGGAGGAGGTTATCCAGTGGAGGGGGGAGGGGAGGGCAGTGGGGAATTGGGGATAACAACTCATTGTTTGCCCACTAAATGTTGTAACTCATTATGGACAATAAAGTAAAAAAAAAAATATTTGTTGATAGGATGTGTGTATGTAGGATTGTGGTGAGTATATGTTTCTAGATGTGTACAAGTGTAGGAGCGAGAGTAGAACATTGGGTGACCTCTGCTGTCACTCTGTCATGTTATGTCCTTGAGCCACTCTATCAGTGTACCTGAAGATGCCATTGTTTCAATCAACAGGAATGAATAGCTTCAGGAATTCTTTTTGCTGTCTCTGATACCCTAAAGCCTGGGATTATAGGCATGTGTGGCTGTTTTCTTTTTGTTTTGAACATGGGTGCTTGAGGGATCAATTTCATATATATATGTATGTAATTTGCATATCTATATATATATCTATATATACATATATATACAATTAATATATGTTAATTGTAAACAGAGATGATTGCCTGTGACTTTACAATTTAGATGTTCTTGTTTTCTTTCTGGTTATACTATGCTGAATAAAGTATCAAATGTCTATCTTCTAAGAGAAATATTTCATCATATCCCTATTGGGTTTTATGTTGTCTGGGAGTTTATCATCATGTATAGCCTTTTTTGTGTTGACATACAATTTTGCTGTACATAATTTGCTGAGTTCTTATCATGAAGGGATATTGGATATGTCAAATGCTTTTTCTGTATCCATTAAAATGATAATATAGTTTTTCATTTGCTCCGTTAATGTGAGGTAACATGTTTTTCAATTTGCATATGCAGAATCATCTTTGCATCTCTGGAGTGAATGCTACTTCATCATAGTAAATGATGTTTCTAATGTGATATTGAATTTTGATTGCTGGAACTTTGTGGAGGAATTTTTCATCTAATTTTATCAGAAATATTAGCCTGTCAGCTTTTTTTGTTTGTTTTAATTTTATTTGGCTTTGAATATCAGAGTAATATTATTCTCAAAAAGTAAGTTTGGCTACCCATAACCCCCCAACCCACAGGTTGATCCAGCATCCCCACTGAGGAGGTTAGCCAGTGTGTTGGGGACAGAGAGGAGAGAAATGGGATACCAACACAACGTTTGCCCATAAAATGTATCTAATTTGGAAATATATATATATATATATATATATATATATATATATATATATGTTTGAAATAATTCTCCTTTAATATTTGACACACTTTCAAAAGAATAGGTATGTTATTGTTTAAATATATGGTAGAATTCTACTAAATATATCACTTTTCTTTGATAGGAAATATCACTTATTGAATCTTATTTCTCATTTTTTAATCCATACATGATATCTTTGATGCCCCTAACATATTAGTATGACTTAATTTAACAGATTCTATTATTTTTTAGGTGTAGACACCTGATAAACCAGGCAAAAAAAGAAAAATAACAAATGAGCTTATTTTTATATGAAACAAAAGCAGTCAATTTCATATGAGCATAGAATAATTTTCACTAGAACCTAGGATATATATGAAGTGATGGTACAGAAGGAGGTTGGATAATATATACAAAATTACAGTTATATAGAATTAATGAATTCCATTTTTCTATAGAACAGCAAAATTACTATCGTTTAGAATAATTGTTTAATACTTTAGAAAGTAGTTTGATATTTTTCAACACCAGAAACAATAAAGTATTTAAAGAAATAGCAACAATAATAACCCTCGTTTCATTATTATACATTGAACACATGTATTGAATTACAAATATGTCAGAATATATTTTAAACTCCTTTGTTGTAGAAGAAATGAAAACTTTTTTAACAAATTCCTAGTAATATTATTTCTACTCCCAGAGCAGCAGTTTTGAACATCTGGACTGAGGAAGAGTATGGAAAGGGAAATACTGCAAAATAAATAAATAAATAAATAAATAAATAAATAAATGAATGAATGAATGAATGAATGAATGAATAAATAAATAAATAAATGTACCGGACCTGGTGTAACACTGTGTAAAATCCTAACGTTAGATTCATAATGTTAACTTTCTCTCCCCTACCCCGTCTTTCCAATAAGAAAAATGAACGTAGATTCTCTATACTGGTGGATTAGGAAGCAAAGACTCTCCTTTGTAATTTAGTCATGAACAGACATTCCAATTTGAGGTTATTAAAAACAATTTAAGGAACATGTGAAAATTAGATATTCCTAGACTCCATTTCGGACTCATCAGTCAAACAATCTGAATTTTAGTAATTTCTCTGAGCCACTCCACTGCAGATATTATGGGACCAACACTCTCAGATGGGGATCTCTCACATAGAAGCAGAGACCTACATGTGCACTAAGGCAAATTGTGTCTCAGAGAAGCAGAGGCAAGGTGAGAGGCCATCAAATGCATTGTTTCTCTGCAGATTGATTCAGAGTAGATACTGACTTTGGATGAATCTTAATATACTTCTCAGACACACCCAGCACTCCCTACCTAGAAAAGTACTAGCTTTACATTATCTCAACGGAGAATACTTAAATTTAATCTATGTTTGCCTAAATCCAACTTGATCTTGATAGAATTTTTCTCTAATGAGTCACACTGAAGAGTAATTGTCTTCCCATAGGGGCTTGCAAACTTTTCCCACTAGAGAGCAATTGGGGAAAACCCACAGAATTGTTGGGTTTTGTTCTCCCTTTGTGAAGTTACTCTGTTATTATTCAGTGGTAAAGATTCAACTCAGGGATTTAGGAATGTGAGGAAGCATTCAATTCCTCAGCTCTACTTCCCTAGCCACAATTTTACTCTCAATAATACTTCTAATTTTAAAAAGTTGCTGCCATCAATTTTCATTCTATTGTGTTCCTCTGTCTGCTCTTAGTTTAGGAGCTGAGTAATGAATGCAGTTGTCTCTACCAATGAATTGTATCATAAATTTCCCATGCTTATCCCATAAATTTCTAAATGTCATTAAAAATAAACCACTTTAAAAGAAAGATAGGTAAAAATAAAAATTCTGTCAAGGTTCTTTCTGCCGACTATCCATGGCTTTTTAAGGGCATGGAAATGAAAATTGCATTTTTTATGAACACTGAAGTTAGACTTTGAAAACCTATCATAAATCATCTTACTATTTATAGCACACATTAGTTTGGAGTAGAGGTCAAATCAATATCTATATGAATGCATATTACACTTTAACTCTGGGGAAAAATGATGTCTCTCTTCAAATCATTTTCTGTGTGCTTTCTATCATAAGAAAATAAGTCCCAAAATATAAAATTACTCCTCCAAACATCATGTAGGTGCTTTCAATGAATAAATCCAAAAGAGACTAGATTTCAAATTCCTCATGATTAACTACACATTCCCGATGACAATTTTATCACTTATAGCTATATTTTAATCTTTGCCACCTCCAAATCTTCTGTTGTTTTCCATATGAATTTACCAGTCCTAATCATAGCTTGGTTTACCATCAGCCAGGTGAACTTGATATATCAGGACCCTTACTTGCACAGGCCCATGATGGCTAGAAGTTGTTGTGCATTCTGGAACTTTCTGAGTGAAGATCTAGAAGTCAGTGTGTAATTGGAAGCATTTCTAAGCATTTATCTCTTTCATTTTGCAAGTGTACATGTATGTATGGCATATGCCATTGTGTATGCTTGATAAAGAGTTCCTGTATGTGTGTGCAAATGCACATGAGTACTAGAGCCCTGTCTAAGGTATCATCCTCAGAACAACCCTCCACTGCCTTTGAGATAAGATCTCTCATTGGCTGGAAATTCACCACTTAGGTTAGATTAGTCAGCCAGTGAGCTCAACCTATTCATCTCCACATCTCCTGTATTTTATTTTGTGTTAAATTGGCACATAAAATTATACATATTTATATGTACCATGTACTGTGAAACAAATGTGAACATTGTGTAATTTTCACTTCTGGGTGAAAATATCTATTTATGCAAACCATTTTTCTTGGTGTGTTTTGGAAATATTTTAAAAACTGTATTGTTTCTGGAAATATGTGGTACAATGTTACTATCTGTAGCCACCTTACTGTGCAACATAAAACTAGTATGTATTGCTTCTCTGAAAGCTCACAGGATGCCATTGACCACCAGTAGCAGTTAACTTCTCATTGTGGGGGCAAAACACCTAACCAATAGTAGCATATGGAAGGACAGAGTTTATTTCAACTTACATTCTTGAGGAGAAATTTCATCATAACAGGGAAAGCATGGCAGAGCAGAGGCTAGGCATCCCATTCTGTCACATCAGCTGGGTGGTAACAGCAAGTGTGGATGAGCTATTGAACACTCAGGATGTCTAGACTAATGAATCCCCAGTGACTCAGCAACTCTTTCAAAGCTACAATTCCCAACAGCTCTACCAGCTTGGAATTGAGGATGAGGCTTAATCACTACTCTATGAGTCTCTGGGGGACAGTTTCTATCCAAACCATCACACAACTTTTCCCATCTATTTCTCCTTTTTACAAGTATTAAGTTGCCTAAGGATCTTGCAAGAAAAAAAACCCTTAATATGTAAGCTTCACACAATTTTGATAGATCTTGTTTCACATTTTAAATAAAGATTCATGCTTGTGTCTGATTTTTATTGTCACATGCATATTCTTTTCCTTAAAGTACATAAAATGCAATTCTACAATGGTCCAGAGTAGCATATTATTTCATCTACGATCTAGCCATATCCTCTGTATTAACTAGCCTGAATGTCCACAAACCATCAGGGTGCATAGTGACAGCATCACAAGCTATAAGAAAACAGACAAAACATTTAGCTGTCAAATCACTACACATTTTGGTCACAGTAGGCCCAATTTAAAAGGAGTTTAGTTTGCATCATTTTAGGAAAGCTTAGGGTCCTTCAGCTTAAGTGACTTGCTAGTCACCATGGACCATAAATTTTAAAGGACATATAATGATCACGTTTCTCAACCAAATGCAGCATGTTTTGGGAACAACCTTCCTTGAAGTAACAATCAGCAACTACAAGGCTCACCAGGTCAATTCTTTCAGCTCAGTTTGTCAGAAATTTGGCTAAGTCTCCGTCTCATAAACAATTCTGAAGTTTGAAGATGTGCTTAGCACAGACCTGCTAATGCAGGACTTAGCATGTGTTTCTATCTCTCCTGACCACAAGTCATCATACCTAGTGCTTACATGCTTAGTACAGAATGTCTCAGTTTCTTACAACTGCACATGGGTGACTGCTGCATCACATCCCCATCTTGAATAGAAAATATGACAAATAAGGACCTTGGTTATGTTGTCTAAATTTAAGTAGAAGATAACAGACTTTGGTAAATAAATTGGAAATTAGTAGGTACTGGAGGACATTATATAGAAAGAAAAACTACCTGAGACTGAAGAGAAGACCTGGCAATGGATGGATATTATGGTTGAGACACCTTACTGAGTGGATAGCTTTTAAGCTGAGCTCCAAATTACATGAAGAGACAAAATAGGCAGAATTGGGAGTAAAAAGCATCTTGGAGCTTGATGAATGCACTAGTCTCCTAGATAAATTTATCTGCCTTAAAATGAGTTCTAATTCACTCTTCATAGTTCAGTAGAGGCAATCTAAGTTTAAAGAGACTAGTCCTTAACCTTGAAACCCTTTTTGAGCTTTAACTACCAACACTGATCATGGCTTATGGAGATAACTATGGCTGATGCTTAACTCTCCATTCTCATTTTTTGTAACTCCTTAGTTCTGAATTCTGCTCTTACATTTTATCCAAAGTAGTTCTTTAGTTTTTGAAAATTATTGCTATCTTTGGTTTACATCACATTCTATGTCTTCTTCTCACAAAACCAAAGCCTGGGGGAGGCAATCAACAGCTTTTAAATTCGGCCAAATATGCCACTTAGTGAGGGGGAGCCCTTAAGTGGAACTGGCGACTTAGGGCAATATGCACTAGAAGCTGGACTCTTGGGCCCCCAATGAGAGATGCACTATGCGAGTGATTGAAGGAGAGGCTACTAAAAATAGAATCTGGCTAATTCAGAAATGTGTAACTCAGTTAACCTACACTGATCTCACTCTCCGATGGAGATTCTGTTTGTATCTTTCAGAATACACCAAGAGAGCTGTGGCTCATCCAACCCTACCAACGATTTGCAGGCCGATAGCTCACATCCTGACAAGAGATAAGCCACCCCAGACATACCATGGAGGATTCTTATGGAACCCCACAGAGAATGATGAGATGAACAAGTGACCCATAGTCACAGCCAATCAGTCAACACATGATAAGCCAGTGAGACAGACACCAATGATTTTTGACACAACCTAAAGCAGAAGTACAGACATCCCTAAATTCTCAACAATAAAACAGCCTTAATCCTCACCCACCACAACTCAGAGAACTGAGCAGAAGAGGGGGCGGAAAGATTGTGAGAGCCTTGCTGGGAGAGAATATCCAGAGGCATGCCCTCCCACCCAATAACAACATACTAGGGCCGGCAGAACTGGGATGACTACTAGGCTATCCATGGTCCCCAGCTACAAGGACTGATCCAGATTACCCATGGAGGAGGATATCCAGCTGATTGGGGATGGGGAAGAGGGGCATTGGGGAACTGGGGATAACAACTCATTTTTTGCCCATTAAATAATATAACTTATTATGGACAATAAAACTTAATAAATAAACAAATAAATATCAAAAAAGTTTAAAGTCTTGTTGAGACTTTACTTATATTTGAGAATATGACATGCATGACTTCTGTAAGGATTTAATTGAACTAGACTAAAATATAATCAGAAGAGAACTTCCAGAAACAATATCAAAATAATATGTGCATTTACATTTGAGAAGGAGCCAATGGAAAAGCACACTTGGTCTTTACCATTTAAGGTTATTAAAACTTGGGGACAGGCAGCATGAATGACTCATGGCACTTACTTGCAAAGCCTGAATGCTCGAATTCAATTGCCCAGTAACCATGTGAAGCCAGATGCAAAAAGTGGCACATGAATCTGGAATTCCTTTGTTGAGGCAAAAGGCCCTGGAATTCTCTCTTTCTCTCTCTCTCTCTCTCTCTCTCTCTCTCTCTCTCTCTCTCTCTCTCTCTCTCTCTCTCTCTCTCTTTCTCTTTCTCTTTTTCTCTCTCTCTCTTGCTTGCTTTCTCCCCTTTCTCCCCTCTTTCTCTTAATGCACATGAAAAAAATAAATTAAATGTTTTTAAAAAGATTATTGGAACCTCAGAGTAGTTCTCAGAGTGAAAGCTACACAGAATCAGTGATAACAATGTGATGAGAGGAAAAGTGCTATCAGTGGTTGAAGTTGGTGTACAAAAGGAACCTTACCAACTGGGTAAAAAAATCCATTTTTCTAACAGCTTTGGAAGACTGAGAAAGATATGCCTAAAGTAGCTAATTACTTCACAGAAATAAATTTGAAAAATTACACATCTAGGAGATAAGCCTGATGAGGAGAAAATGGTAAACTGATTATACTGTCAGAAATCACCATAATGTTTCATTTCATTGACCATTACAATTTATTTAACACTTTACCCAGTGCTTTAAGAAACAAACATATATTTAATCCTTATAAAAGTCTATGAAACCCAATTATTACCATTGTTTTACAATTAAAAAATTTAATTGTAGGTTCAAACATCCAACATCTCTCAACTAGTAAGGAAAACAAACAATTTGAAAAGAAGTTTCACAAATTCAAAATTAGACATGCAAACTGAGATCTCTCAGTTTACCAAAATGTACTTCTCCATGTTGCTGTAAACCAAATCAACCAATCTGTCTTCCTTTTTTGACCTATTTTTATCACATTTATTTGAAAAGGATACCCTTCACATTGTCATTATGTTTCAGGTGGGCAAAGAAGCAAACATCAGATGTGATTTGATGAAAAAAAATCCTAACAAAACATGTTAAAAATGAGACCTAAGCTACCACCACATTGATCTTACTGACTGGAGAAGAATCATTAATTTGAAATGTAATTATGTGACCAGGTTTTGATCACAATAGTTCATCATATTTACAGATCTACTGCCAAGGGTAGTAATAATATTTGTTAATGAATAGAATTACAACAAAGAGGAACAATTAAAGGATATTAAGAGCAGCTAAATAGATACATAATGGGGAATATAATGTATGGTGCCTGTGAGTCATTTTATGTTCTACACAAAAGGTTCATTGTGACATGTATCACAGAAAAATAAACAGTAGATTAAATTGTGTTGTGTTTCATTTATTAAGAGAATTTTTCTTAGAAATTATTTTTTTGTCATTGTACATTATGAGTTTTCAGAAAATTCAGTAAGGTCATTGTTCTTCTCATAAAGCTAACTTGAAGCAAGATACAAACCAAACTAGTCACATATATTCTGGAACTGGGAATGTGACTAAGTCAGATAATTACTGAATAATACTACTCTATTTTTCCCTTCTAGGCAGAATTATATAACAGTGAAGCAAGATTATATCCATTGTTTAACTAAATTATTATTCTTATGGATATTTTAGGTCACATAATTTAATGACTGAATTTCTTCAGCTTACAACTTTTCTTACTTAGTACTTTTAGGTTATAGTTAGTCTAAGTGTACTTATTTTGGTATTTTATTTTGTGGGATTGAATGACTCAACTAGATAGGACTACCTAAATTATTTGATATAATAAATAGCAGCAACATGAATGTCATTCTCAATGCTAGCCCAACAATCGCCTCCAAGGAAATAGCAACAAACACTGTGATAAGCTGAAACACTTACAGAGGCTACAAAGAGCTCAAATCTCTCAGCTAGCACACATGTCAAGGCTCGGAGATTGTTGTGGAAGATGGGGAGGGAATATGGGGATGTAAGAGCCACTGGACATGTAGAAATATCCTGAGGCATAGCCCCCTCCACCAAACTGACAGAGGCCCTATAAACCTACTGAGGAGGGCCCTCAGGGCAATGGAAACTGGGAAAGCAAATATAAGACTATAACCCATGTAAAAATAAATAAATTATCTTAGAAGTTGTTGAGTAAATTAAGTTATTATTTAAATACACACTAAGTCAGGAGAACTGGATTTCACCACTACCTGAACCACATGATTTCAATGAAAGGATTCTCTCGCTGTCTCATTCTTTATGTTCCACTGAAACATTCATTCCACTTGTGGTATGATGCCCACCCATATAATTGGTGGGGCGGGGAGAGGAATCTGGTTTATTCCACCAACTAAAATAATAATTTCATTTTCAAAAAATGTCCTTAAGAACCGCCTAGATAATGCTTGGCCAGATAATTGTGGACTTGGTCTAACTACATTGAAAAATGAAATTAGCATCTTTTTTAGATAAAGGGTCTATCTTCTCTGTGTCTAGATGTTGGGTGATTTGTTGGAATATATGAAGCAAATAAGCATATACTTATGTGGGTTATCTTTAAAGTAATTTTTTATTTGTGAATTAAAGTTTGATGTTGCTGGATGACTATGAGGAATATCACCCTACTGCTGTGAAGTAAATGGTACCAAGGTTATTGTATACGAAAGATCTTTAGCTCATTCATATGTGATCTGGAAAGTACATTGTATCTTGCCTTCCACTTTCCAGACATATTTTCATTCCAACAGTGATACTTCTTTTAGTGAAAGTGCTACACAGCTAGTGAAGGCATTGGTCACCCTTCCCTGTCTCTTTCAGTACACAAATATTAATATTGATAATGTTGGGAGTTGGAGTAGCCAGCTTCATAAATAGACTCAGAATATCGCTATATCTTCTGAACTTCCTTTTGGTTGACATATTTACACAAGGCAGATTGGTCATTAAATGTGACTGTTTCCAGGAGGGAATTATCCGTGAAGCATTTATGGAGAATTACTGTGAGAACTGGAGATTTTGCACTGATGAATCTTGATATAACACATCAGCCTTTTGATACAGTCTTCAAAAATGGTCCTGGTGGATCCAAGATCAATATTGCTTTATGCACCAAGATGCCCATTTCACTGGCAAAGTTCTTAGTCTCAGGACTGTGAAGTCTTAGCTGAATCTGCTGTTCATTGAACTTCAAGTGAAGGTGCTCACTATTGGAAGTGAAGAAAGCAATGCGTATCTATCACACTTGTGCGTTTGAACACTAGAATCCCAGCTGGCCATGGTTTGGGAAAGTTGTGGAACCTGTAGGAGGTAGAGTTTTGCTGAAGAATATGGGAACCATGGAAAGCCTGGTGGTTTCATAGATAGTCTGCCCTTACTTTCTGCCATCCTCTACTTTCTGATAGTGGATACAACGTTACTTATTTATCCTCCTGCCCCTTCTGCCCATCAGGCCTTTCCTGCCAGGATGGAACCTAGTCCTCTGAGACTGGAAGCCAGAACAAACCTTTTGCTTCCTTAAACTGCTTCTCATCAGGTATTTAGTCACAGCCTTGAGAAAGTCACCAATATAGAAAATTTGTAATGAAAAGAGGGACTGTGCTTTGATGAACTTTACCACGTGGTTTGTAGGCCTGTGAAACTGATTTGCAAGAGGAATATGGAAGAGTGTGGAACTTTGTACTAGAAAACCCTGAAAGTGATGTAAACAGAGCTTAAGGGACCATTCAGGCAGGGGTTAGGAAGAGCAGAATGCTAAGAAAAACACAGTGAAGGCCTGGTTCATAAGGTTTCAAAGAGGAACAAAGATTGTTTTAACTATGCTAGAAACCTTTCAGGTTGTATTCTGGCATAGATTCTGAGTGCATTCTGCCCATGTCCTGAGAACTTGAAAAAGGCTGAATTTAAAAATGATGGACTAATGCATTTGACATAGAAAATTTCAAGGTACAATGACATAGAATTTTATTTTTACTGCTTTGATTCAGATGTACAGCAAGAGAAAGAAAAAAAAGAAAGTGCAATTTGGCAGAATTTGACGAGTTTAAAGTTTTTCACAATGAGCATGCTGGGAAAGCAGCTGTCAGTGTTAAATAAATTAAAAGATTAATGTGATTTAAGAGTAACCTACTGCTCATAGTAGTACAATAGGTAAAGTGGCCTGGGGGCAAGACCCTGTCTACTAAAGGCTTAACTTTTTTTTTTTTAATTTCATTATTAAGTTGAAGTTTAGTATGCAAAAATCATGTGTTGGTACCTCAATTTCTCTCTTCCCTGCTCCCATTCCCCTGTAGGCTCTGTCCAGCGGGATTGCTGGTGTGCTCTATGTGGATTGAGGGATATGTGTTATGTGAGTAGCAGTCAGTCACTGGGGGAGGGGAAGTGGGAAATGCCTTGACTTTTGAAAACAAATTCTTTTGAAATTTGAATTTTGTGAGAAATTTTTTCTGAATTTTTTTTCAAGAAGGCTATGGGGGTTCTCTGCTACTGGAAAGCAATTACTAACAACAGTGTTTCTGTATGGTTAGCCCTCAGAGACTACTAAAGCAGTGGTCAAGGAGGCCAGGATGTGTGCCAAAATGATAGCAAAACTTGGCAGTGTTATCCTTGTGGTGCTGTTATAACAGGCATGAACAATGCAAGATAGAGGGGCCCCTGACATCTTTCTCCATGGTTTTATAGAGTCACTCAGGCTCAGCAATGTGAGTCTGGGCTGGAATCTCTGCCAAAAGACCTTTAGAGGCCATTGTGTGAGGCCAGAATATAAAGACTGTATTAGTGACTTTCTCTTTTACCTGAGCAGAGGCAACCTAAGGAAGGAAAGGGTCTATTTTCACCTAGTCTGTTTTGACCAGTTTTAGGGGAGGCATTCTATACAGCATAGAAAGCCCATGGAAGCAGGATGCTACTGCTAGCATTGCAGTCAGTGGCAGAAAACAGGGGAGGAACATATAATGGGGTCAGCCTACAGTACTGAGGACCAAGTGTTCAAAAATTTTACATTGAGCCCACAGCAAGCCTAAGTTGCAATGGAGATTGTAGAGTTTGAAGATACCAGGATGATGGGACATTTGCCAAGGAAACCTTTGAGCGCAGAGTGGAGCCTGCCTAAGAAAGAGGTTATGTGTGGTACAGGCAAAAGAGATAGAGGTGAGGAGTTGCCAAAGCCCTTTGGAGCCTAGACAAGATATCACTAGTAGTTCTAGAGATGGGACATTTAACTAGGGGATTTCCTATCTGCCCTACTTGGTGTGGTCTTGCTTTGGTCCAGTCTTTCCTTGCCAGCACCCCATCCCTCCATTTTAGAATGGGAAAGTTTTCTTGGTGCCATTTTATACTAGAAGAATGTAATTGGTTTTGTTTTGCTGTTTTTTGAGACAGGATCTCATGCTAGCCCAGGCCAACCTGGACCTCACTCTAGCACCAAGATGGCTTCATACTGACAGTGATCCTTCTACCTCAGCCTCCTGAGTACAGGGGTTAAAGGTGTACACCACCATGCCTGTAATTTGTTTTATGGTCTTATAGGAAGGGTCCCAATTAAGAGATTGCCTTGAGTCTCAGAAGAGACTTTGGAATTTTGAATAATAGTAGATGGTTAAAGATTATGAGGACTTTTGAATTTAGACAGTGCCTTTTGAATCCTGAGATGGTCATGAGCTGATGTGAAACAGGACTGAAATATTGAGGCTTAAGTTTATAGTATTCCCATATGCTCATGTGTTAGAACCCTTGGACCCCAGCTCGTAGTGCTGTTTGGGAATGTTGTAGAGCCTTTAGAATGTTTTCTCTTCTACCTGGTGCGCTATTTTATAAGATGTAAACAGAGTGGTTTGTGGAACTAGATTAACCCACCCTCTTTGTGGCAGAGGAGAAGCAATAATGAATGACCTTGGCATCTGTGAATGGGAGGAAGGATATTACAGATACTCATCTTTCAACATTGCTCCCTGGAGTTATTCTCACAAAGGAAATGCTTAGAATAGCTCTCTAAAACTATTAGAATCATGTTCAATTTAATTGATCTTTGGGTCTACCCTTACCTGTCTAATAGCTCTAAATTAAATGTTAGTTTTCTTAATGTGAGAGATGGGGAAGTCTATCATACACAATAAAAGTTAGCTATGGTTTCTTCATTTCCTATGAAAAACATATGAGTATCTTCTCCATCCTTCTGTTCATTCTAAGGCACAGATGAGCTCAACCTTGTTGATGACATGAATCACTCAGTTGGTCCTTCTTAAATGCAAACTTCAGAACACAATGATTTCAGTTGAACTAGCAATCCTTCAGTTTCCAACTGTGCCAAGAAACCATATTGATTGACTGTTATTCTATTGTTCTACACAGATGGGTCAAACTTGTGACAAATTTACCAAATTTCAGCCACCTCTATCAATCAGACATCAGAGTAACTGACTAAGTAAATGACAGGACAAGATTTACCAGAAATAAAGAATTGTAGAAAGGAATGCTTAGTCATTGTTGGTGACATTTCTCTTTGAGCCTCCCTGGTTCTACATGTCTTATGAGCAAGATGGTAATTGCCTTTACTTCCAGACATATTTCACAGATATTATATAAACAGTTATTTGGAATCAGGCAGATCATTCTTACCTTTAGGTAAAGGGCACATTTGCTTAGAGTCCTGGAAGACAGACACAGAACGTGCCTCTGGAGAGTGAATAACAAATAGTTATTTCCCAGCATAACACATTTGTGTTCACTGAAGAAAGAGTTGTGCTCCTGTGTTTCAACCTACTGTGCATTCAGGATTCACTTCTCTGAAGCTCTCTGTGGAAGCTGAGGTTAGGAAGATCACTGCAAGAGAGCTGACAGTCTGTTGTCTGTGATTTCTATGAGTTATAGCCTCCTTTGCTTCTCAATTAGAACCCCTGTATTTTCTGTTGACAGGTGTCTCTTGAGCTTCTTAGTAGGGTAAAATCTCAGGCCCTTTTGAGTTTCTTGATACATCTTCTTGAAGATTTCCTTTAATTCAAATATCACCATGGGTCTATGAAAATATTCCCTTCAAGCTGTATCATTTAATAATATTGTAGGAAATTATTAGAAACGTGTAATATGTTGAAAGTGGTTCTGTTGGTGCTTCATATAATTCCTACCCTTACTTCAAACCTCACATTTTACAGTGAGCTTTCAGACTTTCCTGTAGCCATGACTACTCTGTTTCATGCATAGAAACCTTCTCTCTTTCTTCCTTGACAGTTGGCTACATGGAAATTCAGAGATAAAAATGTTCTCCTTACATAACTGCCTTTAATCTTAAGTTGCTTGTTTTAGAAGTAACACTTCATTATCTTTAGGAGGTTAAACAAAATGGGAGAATTTTGAAGTATTACAGACAAAAGAAAAAATACTGAATCTTCAGTCTGTACTAAGCTATATAAATCACAATAAAAATGGCCACACAACCAATATTTCTTTAAAGGTTGAAAGGAGATCATTTTCATTACCATATTGTCCTGATCTTCACAACTTTGGCTAGAATGGAAGATCTACAAATAATTTAAAATTCAATAAGCTAACGAAGAGGTGATGGAAAGAGAGAAGCAAAATTGTGTGCTATGAATGTTCACAGAAAAAGTGCATGACTCATCAACATGTCTTAGACACCTTAGTTTTGACTATTTTGCTTAGCACACAAGTTCATCAGTTCATACTTTGTGCAGAGCTGTTTCATTCTCTAGAGGGAATTCCCAGAATTTAAAGGACAAACTGAGACAGTATTTTGTATATGGTAGAGTTTAAAATGATGTCATCTCTTCCTAATTCTAGTTCTGTGTCAATTTTTGTACCTCATCTATAGACTTCTGTCATCAAAAATAGATATTAACTGAAGATGGTTTTATGGTGAAGACGTGAAAGAAACACAAATAATAATATCTCAATATGATCTTGCTATAAGCAGTGTTCTGCACAAATAGTTATTATAGATCCTCATACATTCTTGTAATTAAAAGGAAAGTAATATGGCAAAATGTTGAGATAAACAGAAAACAATTAACTAGCTTCATAAGGCCAATTTTATTTGTAATTTAAAAAAGGAGCTTTTAATTTTCTGCTGATACAATAAGATTTTTTCAATGCACAGTGAGAATCTGCTTACACCTTGGCAGATAGGTCCTTGGGCAGGCAGGAAATATGGGGAAAGCATGTTTATAGAGGAATTTGCAAAACCAAACAAGGCAAAACAAAACTACATCAAAAGCAGAATTTTGTGTTTTCTCCTAATGGTGTCATGGCTCTTGCTAGTCAATATCAAGAGAGGTTCTCATTAGAAACAGGAAAAAAACTAAAACTGGGCATTGAAAATCCAATCTGAGTTCTAAGAACTGGCCATGTAAACAAAATCTTCTCTGAGGCTGCTGATTGAAAGCTCAGTTATTAAGCAGGAAGCATAAACACCTACACCACCTAACATTTGCTGATTATAAAAAAGCAACAATATTAATAAAACAGGAATAATTCTGTCATTTCACCCCATAGGAGCAGAATGCCCAGTCATGAATTGGTGTAACCTTTAGTGAGGAGAGTGTACTTTAAGTCCGAGAAGGGGGTAAAATGTCTTATTTTTCCTGCAGGCTGTTGGCCCACATCTTCACCCACTGCTGTCATTCTTTCCGTGAGATACTTCCTCTTTCCTGCTTCTGGGTGACTCTTTAATTCTTAGATTCTTAGTAGGAAATCTTCTTGTACCTAGATCTGAAAACTTCCCCCCCCCAATGTTTTAGGACAGGAGACATAGGGGCACTGTGGGTTGGAGAACATACAGCCTTCAACTGGTGGAAACTGAATTTTGTGGAAGGCCCCAATATACCCTATGTATTCTTTACTTTCTCTTTGCTCTGACCAAATGCCTGACCAGAAGCAATTTAAGGAAATGGGTTTACTGTGACCTACAGGTTCTAGAGAAAGTATTCCACTGAGACTGGGAATGCATTGTCTCAGGATTAGCGGCCTGCTGGTAGCATTGCAGCCACACTCAAGAAGCAGATGACAAACAGGAAGTGGGGCCAAGATGTAAGGCCTCAAGTCCCGCCCCTAGTTACAGACTTCATCCAGCAAGACTTTCCCAAACAGCACCATCAAGTGGGGACCATGAGTTCAAACACTTGAGCCCATGAAGAACATTTCCTATTCAATAAACTGAGTAACTATTTCCTTGGAGCTTTCCTCTCTGTATATTCCTCAAGAAAATTAAAGTAGAAGTTGAAAGATAAATGTACTTGAAAGTCAGGAACACAGATTTGAGTGTCTCCTCAGGGATTCAAAAAAGAGTCTTGGTGGCTAATGCCAGTAATCCCAGCACTTTGGAAACAGGTAGGAGGACCATAGTGAGCTCAGAGCCACCTAGAGACTACACAGTGAATTCCAGGTCAGCTGGGCTAGAGTGAGACCCTACCTTGAAAAACAGCAACAAAAAAAAAAAATGACCTTGATTTTATGGAAAGCTGAAAAGCCCACAGCCAAAATAAAACATTCTAAAAATGTTTTTATTCTCTAATGAGTAGGTTAAATTGATGGCGTGATTACAAAGTTCGAAATTTGAAGAGTACAAAAAGACAATGTGATGTAACTCATTATGGACAATAAATATATATTAAAAAAAAAGACAATGTGATATGGAAATTCTTCCCTTCATCCTGCTCCCAACCCTGCAGGAAGTCAACCACCCATTCCCAAAAAGAATCTTCCAGCAGAAGCAGCACTTCTGTCGTTCTACCATGTAGGTCCCCGGAGGTACCGGCACATTTACTTTAAGAAAAGTCTAAATATGGTACCACTTCAGCCCAGGAGCACCCATGGAAGGAGGTGGAGTCCTAGAAAGGCCTGCGCAGTGGAAGCCTGTCATCGCATCTGCTTTGCTGCCTCTGTTTTCAACACGTGCCTTATTAAATGAGTTGCCTAATGGAAAAAAGAAGGGATTCAGCACAAGATTTAAATCGCTAAAACCATTATAATAACATTATAACAACATCAATAATTTTAACCTTTTGTTTCATTTTTTCCCCAAATATGACAGCTCGGGGCTATGTAGCTCCTTCGTAGAGATTGAGAATAAAAAAATCCTGTTGCGTATTTAGTGACACACTTAGGCCAGGAGAACCTGGCTGAATGCTAGGCTATCCATGGTCCCCTACCACAAAGACTGATACAGACGGCCCATGGAGGAGGATATATAGCTGACTGGGGATGGGGAAGGGGGGCAATGAGGAATTGGGGATAACAACGCATTGTTGGCCCACTAAACAATGTAACTCATTATTGACAATAAAAAAGACCCACAAACACCTATATTATTATGCTGATAACCAGAATAGCTGATAATGAAAATTTTAACCAACACCCAGAGAATATAGTTATTACATTTGAGGAGAAATGAACAATCCTTCCTAAAAGGCAATTGAAAGCGATGTAACTGATGTGAGGAATTTGTTCTCACAGCCAAAAACTTCTGCAGAATACATATATGCATATAGCTCATTTCCCTAAATATCTTATTTAATGCATGTCACAAGTGACATCTCCACAGAGATCAGCGATTAAAGGAATATTGTGTGAAAGGCCAATAAAGAAGTGATTAAAGGCGAACAAATTGGATACCCAAAATGATTTGGACCATTTTCTGAAATCTGAAAGTCACATACAGATTTTTCACAAACAGTGAAATTCAGCTCAACACTAATGTGGTAACAGACATGAGTTCTTAAAAGATCTAAGGAGATGGTCAGGTTCATTGAACAAAGTAACAGATGATAAATGTTTGATAGTTTTCATGCCAATTATTTTTCCTTTACAAGTGCTCTTTTAACACCAGCATACTCTGATAAATTATTCAATTCTAGAAATTACATTGTTGAAACAATCCTCACAATAGGGGAACACCATATGTCAATTATGCCCAAAGGGAATTTTTTTTCATCTTCTCTGACTAAAAGTGAATGGCATCTAGAGGTGAAAGAGTTAAGAATAAGCTGTCTACTGTATGAATACAAGTGATGTAAGAAGACCCAACATATTTAAATAATTATGTTATTGGACCACATAATCACAAATTTATCATTGTCCAAACTGAAATGTTCTCTCTGAAAAATATGGCAGATTTTTCATGTGCCCCTAAAGAGTTCTTCAGAGACTGGGCTAATCAGTGAGACAGTTAGGTTGAGTAAGTAATTGATAAGAAATGGATCTGCTACACCCTGAAGCAGCTGTGCACAATAACTTTAAATCACGCTAGCACTGATGCAGACACCTGCTCTTCCAGGGGTATGGCACCTGACACTCGGAAGCCACTTAGCTGCCAAGGCTGTGCTAGTTGTTGATAATGTAAAACGGGCTGAATAAATGTCCAAGGTATGGATTACAGCAGGAATCATACAGAGTACTTACGCTTAATTACCTGGTTTCTCAGTCTTATTTGATTACAGCCATGCCAATGCTCCCATGTGCTTCCTAGAGAAAGCAATCCAATGTTCTCATAAAACACAAAGAACAGCTCAGGCACGTGCTCTCATTATCTCAGTCCCTTGTTGCCAAGGTCACCTCTCTGTACAGCAGAGCTCCCCAGCAACCATGTAGCTTTTCTTTCCTCCTCTCCATTTCCTTCATAAGCTCCATATTTTTCCCTCTTTCCCTAGCAGGCACCACCTCTGTCCACTTCTGATATAGACTAAAATGAAGAAAGCTATAGAAGATAGTAATGAGTATGCTTCAAAACTATAGACATAAAACTGAGATCTCTAAGTCTTTACAGATACACTAACTTGTGTTATAGCAGCAATGGAAAATAAGGTCCTAGATAGTGTGTTCAACATATAACTTATTATACCAACTAGTCATTGAATTATATATAATCTATATAATAAATTCAAGGTGGTAGGAGGAGACAGGAAACCCCTGCAAGATTATAGGTGAACCAGCCAGGTATACACTGTAGTAAAAACATAAAAATCCCTGCTCTAACTGTAAGATTGTCCTCAAACATCACCATGTGCATTGTGGCGCTAACACCTACACTCACATACACAAACACCCACACACATATCCACACAGCATACACACACATAAATAACAATAACAAAAAATAATAACTGTAATCATAAAGAAACAATTTGGGGGGAGCAGGCAAGGAGAGAATGTTTTATTAGTTCCTACCAATACTGAGTATCTCTTGAATAATGATAGAAGGACTTGCTGGTTTTGGATAAACCAGTGTTCTAGGTTCTGGGATATTGATAGTTACAAGCTCTTTCAATACACACGCACAGAGAGAGGAAAGAGAGAAAGAGAGAGAAAGAGAGATTCTTAGGATGCACATAACACCTGGGATGATGTAGGATGGCCCCAGTGTCAGAGATGGCTTCATCAGGAAACATTCAAGATCATTAGTCTCTATTGACAGCAGTTCCACTGCTTACTGTTCCGATTTTGCCTGATCTCTTAGATTTGTGTTAAAACTATTTTTCTTTTCTTAATTTTTGTGTGTGCACATGCTTGACCCAGCACCTTGTGGAAATCAGAGACAACCTCAGGTTATCAGTCCTCACAGAGGGTCTCTCACATTGCTTACTGATGTGCGTGTCCTGCTAGCTGGCCCGCAAGTGTCTAGGATTCTCGGTTCTGCCTCTCTTCTAGGCATAAAAGTGTTGGGATTACAGATACTGAACTACAGCTTCTGGAGTTTACATGTGCTCTGCAGCCTTAAACACCAGCCATCAGGCTTACACACATGTTTTGAACTACTACTGAACTATCTTCCTAGTCGTTGGTGCTATTTTTCCAAATAAGCAAATTTGTTGCAGTTGTTTTGTAAAAAAGTGTATCTTCCAGGGTTGCAAAATCATAATTGTTATTTTATACTATACAACTTGTTTTGTTATTTGATTTCATGCCCATGCTTCTTTTTAACAAACAACCTTTTGAAATATTGCTATTGGATGGTACTTGTGAGTGGAGAGTATTTTATAAGGAGTGCAAAGAATTAGAAAATAAATGAAATTTACATACACAGCATATTTCAAGTCCACTGGTAAGAAGTTGACAAGATTATAGATATTATCTTTCTGCATTTAAAAAAGTCTATAAGTAAAAAGCATTTTCCTCAATCAACATTTATAAAACATTTGTGTAATTAAAGCTTGTAGATATCAGATATTTATGTTCAAGGCAAAAGCAATGGTGCAAGTTTTAATAATGAGTCAGGTTTATCTTTATATTTAATAATTCATAGTATTTTAAATGCAAAGGGATATTCAGCAGTCTGCTTTGTCATATTTATGTCCAAGAAATAATGAAAAGAAAAACCAGCCTCACACAAATCAAATTACTCTTTCCCAAAGGAGATGGGAAAGGTTTCCTAAAATCATGATCTTTTTGACATGTGGTAAATTGTGAAATATCAGCACTTCATGAAATGGGAAAAAGCATCATCTATAGTTGTTGAAAATCAATTTTATATTTTCTGTCTCTGGTGAAGAAATATTCCTCCCTGCTAGAGAGCTGGCATTCCAATTCTGTTTTCTCTTCCTTCTTGTCATTGCTATTAATGCCAGAATGAGGCATCCCTGTGTTCTTAGGAATGCTCACTGGAGGTGACAGAAGAGTTAATACCTCCCAGTAACTTTCTGTGTTTTCCTTCAGAGGACTTTAGGTGCTGAAAGTATCACAGACTCACAGAAAAGTAATCAACTTTGTTTCCTCTGTTGTGATTTTTGTCTGCAAATATTTCTTTTCACTCTTCGTGACACAATACACAAATGCTTTTGTATCTAACTGTTGTTGCTGTTGCCACTCCTCAAGTACAGATGGAACTAGTAACTGTCACCTTTGCCCTGCTGGAACCCTTCTAGAAACACTGATGGAGATCTCTTCTCTTTAGGTTGTCCTTACTGTGCAGTGGTTCTCAACTAGACTCTCAAGTCATGTTCTCATGAGTGTCAAGTACGATGCTCTACACAAAAGTCCATGTAGGAAAAAAGCCATCCCCAGTTGAAAGAAACTGTTTTAGAGGACAAATTCAACTATCACATGACCTTGACTACTTGGAATATCTCATGATAAAAGTAGAAAAGTACAGAACAATGGTGCTTTTAAACAGATGGCAAGCAAAGTGGTTTTTAATGGAACAAGTCATTACATACCTCTAAGCAAATTAAATCGTTGGTTTATTGATCTCTCTTAACAGTTCTTAATCTTCTTGATTAAAAAATCATCTTTCATATTTTGGAACTGATAATTTTTATATCCACAGAGCAACCATTCTCTAACTCATTATTTTAGATTAATAAATAGCCATCTCTAGTGACAGTTTAAATGGCCAACTTAGATTCTAGTCAAGATTCATTCTACATTATGAAGCAAATTATTAGAAAATGACATCAAGGTTCCTTCTGAGTTTGATCTTGGTCTATTCTTGGGAAAGCCCTGTGAAATCCAAACTAAAAGTATAAGTTTATGTTTTGAACAATTGATTATTATTGCATGCATACCTTATTTTAGCACTCCAGAAGCTTCTGTTGGAGCAAGCCGCTCTCCCGCGTCTGCTATGAATACACTGAGAGGTTTTACATAAAGAGCAGCAGTCTTAGAGTCTCATATCATTGTTTTACAGTCACCTAAATTTCTACATCTATATAATAACAGTAAAGGTAACCAGTTTATTTCTTCTAAAAACATATGGACACCATTTTGAAAACATGGTTACTTCTCAGTTTTAATCATTTAATAATAACTTATTTAGTAACTTGTCTGAGGAAAGAGGTTTAAATTTTCAAACCTAGTAAAGTTTTAAAATGATAGTATTTAGTATTTATCAGTGAATCTTGAATATGCATAAATGATCTTTAAATGTTATTTTGTCAAATAATTGAAACACTGTATTGTCACTTATGAAAACCTTCCCAATTGAGTCCAATCTCTGGTTGTATCGAAGTGATCATGTTAGACACCAGTGTTATACACTGGAAATCTACTTTTACTTACTAAATGAAGCAATGTTCATATAATTTTCTTAAACTTTTGGGTTCTACATACCATTTAGAAAACTTTGCCATTTTGTCATTACCACCCTAAAGAAAGGAAGCCTTCAGTGAAGCTGAACAAAAAAATGAGGTAATCATGCAACAATACATTTATAAAAGAGACTGAAGACTCAGGGCTCAGGGGAGACATGTTTACATTTTATTAATCCAGGTTTGGAGATTTGTGCTTACATGCTTAGTAACTCAATCACATTTTATAAGTTACTGATTTACAGAGAGCTGAGCAAAAGCAGTTCAGTCTCCAGTGAGGCAAAGATTCTGTGTGCTGCTTTGGGTCAAGACTGTTGAGTAGAGGGAATTTGCCTTTTATAAAGAATACCAGTCTTGAACCCTGTACTGACAGAACTCCTAAGCATGTCTATGAAAAGTGTGGCTTCTCTGGCATCCCTCTGTACCACCGAATATCAGTATTCTATGGGGAAAAAATAAATCCATTGCGGTGAGAGGAACACTCACATGGCCTGGGTCCAGAACAGCATGGCCTGGTGCAAGGCCACACCTGTATCCATTCTGTACCCTCCATAGTGAGCCAGAAAAGTCTAAAACCTCAGGAAACCTGCCTCAAATTTAAGGTGGAGGAGAGAATGGAGATTTTAGATCTTTATGTTATGCAAATGTGTATATATTTATATATTTCATTCATCTATTCAGATATGTAAATGAAAAGGCTGAGAAGATACAAATAATATCAATGTTGAAAGGCATACTGGTCAGCAGAGAACAGCACAGGCAGGTAGGTGATGGCCACCTTGCACCATTTAGACAGGTCTGCTAAGGATTCTTCGGAGTGGAGAAGAAAATTTAAATATTCTAGACAGAGCATGAAATTGACTAAGAAATTCTTACTCAAATTTTAAAAGTTTAGGCACTTTTATAGTTTACTCTAGATTAATCTTCATTAAAATTTTCATACTTTTTTAATATATTTGTCCATAATGAGTTACATTATTTAGTGGGCATTTGATATTATAGTTGCAATCTCTGAGGAACAAATAATCCAAATGATAGTTTTATATATTGATTTGTAGGTTATAAAAATTACACTCACTTTAAAATAAAAAATAATACATGAAAGGGCTCCAATTCTTTCTTATATATCCTTTATATATTCTTAGAAAATATGATTACCTCACATTTTCCTCAGGGAGACTGTACTTGATTGAGTTATACCTTGTTAAGAGATGAGGTATGGAAAAACAGGAAAAAAGATGGCTGACTAGTAAACACGCCGCACAGGCGGGCAGGGTCTGCCTGCTGGCGCCTTAGGCTTTTCCTTCGGCTAGGCTTTCCTTCGGCTTGCTTTTCTTGTGTTTCCCCACCCTCCCGCCGTCTGTCTATCCCGCCCCTCCCGGGCATTGGTGTGTCTTTCTTTTTCTTCTTTCTGTTGTTTTCTTTTTATTTTACTCCTTGTATTAATTAATATTCTTTCTTCATCGGCATCTGTACGCAGCCCCTCCCCCCCTCTGTCCTCCAGCTCGTCTGCTCCTCCCCCTTGCTACACAGTTTCTTGCCTATCTCCCCTCTATTCCACCTGTAACTCCAGGGCTACTTCAGCGCTTCTTGCTACATCTGCTCCATTCCTCCCCTTGCTACACAGTTTCTATCTA